>WAAE01012390.1:45684-90171 GCA_013400495.1 Nicator chloris | reverse complement strand
CCGCCCCCAGGGCTCCCGTGGCCGCCCCCCGGTTCGAGGCGGGGGAGTCGCCCGGACGCCGCGGCCAGAGGCGCTGCGGAGCCCCCGGACGGCGCCGGCCCCGCGGTCCGGCTCCGGCGGAGGTCGCGGGGAGCCGGGACCGTAATGCGGCTGCGGACATCGCTCCCGCTCCCGCCNTTCTCCTCTTGCACATTTCTGCATTTTCTCACTACCTGCTCCACAGAGCTTTTGCTACCATTTTTTCTCTTCCTTTATTAATTTCTCAGCATTTCAGTATGAGTTTTTTCTTTTTCATGAGCTTTCTCTGGAGTCTCACATCCACATTTTATGTCTTACCATTCAATCATTCCCTTTTTTTAGCTATTCTTCCTCTTTGCCTCACTCTGCTCATCCCTTTTCTGCCTCTCCTCCTTCCATTCCCCCTTTTCCTTTCACCAACTCCATTCTCTCAACCAACAACATACCCCAGTGCTATCCCCCAAACCAGCAGCTTTCCCTTTGCTCTTCCTTCAGGAACTGAGCTCTGTATCCATCCTTCAGACAGGCTCCTCTTCCTGACCTGCAACCTCCCTCTGCATCATCCCTCCATCTCTAGGACATGGCTTACAGGTTTCTACCCAAGACAACAGCTCCTCACCCTCAGATTTCTCCAGGGAACCCTCCTGAGCACATCAGTGTCCTTTTCAAGGTCCCTGGCCATGATCCCTGACAGTCTTCAAAGGTCCCTGTGGTCCCTAAAGATCTGCCAGCCCCCCATTGCTCTTTGGCTCTTGTATCCCTCCTGGCCATAAGACTCCAACTCCACGGCTACCCTGCAGCTGGACTGGCAAACAGAGACGGCTGGAACACGAGGCTGCGTTCCTCACATCGGGAGATAAAATCTGCCGAAGATCTTCCTTCCCTCCTACCAAGGGTCCTGCATGACAGTTACTTGCCCACGGGTTTGGGGGCTACTCCCGAGCCCCGAGGGGAGGTCCGGAGAGCTGCTCTGCCTCTGGAGCATGGGCGAGGAAAGACCCGGGGCTGAGCAGGGCGGTGGACAGGGGTAAGCGCCGGCGATGCCCGGCGCAGCGCGCCCCGTGGGTTCCCACCGCCCGCCCACGAGTCGCGCGGTCCCCCGCCGCTGGGCATCGCCCCAGCACCGCACTCGGTCGCCCCGGAGCATCCCCTGTCGCGGTACCCGGTCTCCGCGGAGCATCCCCGGTCGCGGTACCCGGTCCTCCCGGGATACCCTCATCCCGCTCCCAGCGACGTCGTTTACCTTCCACTTTGGTGAGGGTGAGGACGGGGCTGTTGCAGGCGCTGAGCGGGGCCACCCTGGCCGAATGCTTCTTCATGGCGAGCCCGTCGCCGGCGGCAGCTCCCCGCCGCCCCGCGCCTACATCCTGGCGCCGCCGGAGCCCTCCTCGGCGGCGCTCCGCGGTTCCACTCCCGGCCCGCCGCCCTCTGCCGCAGCACCGGGCGGCGGGGGCTGGGGCTCGCCCGCCCGCCCGCTGCCGCTCGGGGCTGCTGCAAACCCGACGTCACCGGCACGGNGGCGGAGGTCGCGGGGAGCCGGGACCGTAATGCGGCTGCGGACATCGCTCCCGCTCCCGCCGGTGCGCCAGGGTTCCCCGGAGCGAGCCGGGCTCCCGGCCCCGGCTGTGGGTGCTGGCGCAGGGCTACTGCACCCACGGAGAGGGCTCCTGGCTCATCACGCTCTGCTTAGTTCTCTTCGCACTGTCTGAGGGGAAAGGAGAATTTACACTCTCGGAACCAATTCATTATTTACTCAGTATTATCCCTCCTTTGTTTTCCTTCAAGTCCAGCCACTATTCTGGGTCAGTTTTCATCCGTGCCTTTAGACATTTCTGCCATCCTCGCCACAGCCTTTCTGTTCCTGCTGTACCCGTTCGGAAGGAGACCAAAACTCGACCCAGCAGCCAAGATGAGATACTCCATGGATTTACCAATAATACTCCAATACCTGCAGTCACACACTCTATAGCTTTCTTAACACAGTTTAACTTCTTTTTGAGGCATGAAACGGAGTATGTCTCTATCTATACAGGTTAGATAAAATGTCATACGTCACAACTGGATATTGCTTGTATGTAGCAACCTTTGATGGTGTTTTTGTTTTTTTTCAGCAATAATTTTAAGATCACCAATCATGACATACCAACGACGTGTGATAGAGCTACCCCTCTGTCAGAGCACAAAAATCTAACAGGCATTAATTAACAAGACCTAATGCAAGTGGGTTCAGGAGCGAGCACATCATAATGAATGAGTATGAAAGATGTAAAAAAGATTTATATCACTGTAAGCAAAGCACCAGAAATCACAAGATGCTAAGCACAGTGGCCTCAGCACCCTTTGCTCCTTGTGATTGTTTCTGTGGATACGAAAACACTCTGTAGATTTACCAGGTTCCAGAATGAGATGTGTCAGCAGACAAGGCGCAAATACTCAACATTTCTTAAGATCTGGTCAACTTAAAATGAGTGTACTTTGCAAACAAGACTGGGCAGCCATCAATACTCCACAAACATTCCAAAGTATTCTTTAATTATATAAATAGTAGCTATTGAAAATCAGTCCTGACAGACTTTTCAGGAAACCGTGGGAAAACACCACCTTACTTTTGCTGGCTAGAAAGTTCTTTATATTTAAGAGGCAAGCTTTCTCAAGGGGTCAGACCCACACTATTGGTTTGCATGGGTCTCATAGGTTGATCTGTAGTCTGATGAAGCTCCAGAGTGTTTTGCACTTCCTATGCCTCTTCTGTGCAACCATTGGGATGAACCTTATACAAAAATCTAATACTAGGCTCCTTTCAAAGTGATTCCTCTGAAAAAAAAATAATGATGTACTCAGTGCTAAGACCACAAAATATCAGCTTGGTCAAATGAAATAAAGACAATCCTGGTTTTCATGGTTATTTCCAAGACTTTTTAGTAGAATTGTCTGACCAATTCAGCTCCCTGGGATGTTACAGATCATGGGCATTTGAGAACCATGGGTCCACCTTGTTTCATTGCACTGTTTGGTCTCAGAGTCCAATTGATTTCTGGTTATTGAAAGAAGTTACATAAAGAGAGACAGATTTCACCTCAGATGGTTCCGTCCATGAAATACTTTGCGATATTGCAGTGCCTGTTATCTGAGGATAAAGCACATTATAAAATATTAACTCATTTTACACTGCCTTTGGGAAGAAACTTCAGGCTCACTGGTAGTTAAAATACAGCCACATAATTTAAGAGATTCCCTTAGATTCAGATGACAAGTAACACCAGAACCTGGAGAACTCTGGCTTCTGCTCTGAGCAGATCTTCCAGGATCATCTCAGCCTCGGCTATTTAAGGAGTAAAACATTAAATCAGTATTTTACACCCAAATGTCATCAATTTTTCCCAGAGGTGAATGGTTGTGCAAGGATAATCAGACTTCTCTTCTGGTTATACTTGCAATCAATGGGACGATATTAAGAATTGAAAGGATATTTTTTAAAAAGTCTTTGTTGCTGAGCACTTATTTTCTTCTAAAAGGCTTATGCTCTCTTATTTGTTGAAGGAAAGACATGATAAATACATTATTTTACTTGGAGAGTGGTGCTGCTCATGTAGAAAATCACATTGAAAAAATGTGGTTTTGGATGACATGTTACTTTAACCGTGCACACGTGTAATATTTCAGGGTTTGCAGAGTTGTTAACACGTTTCAGGCTTGCGGTGTTTTATTTAAGGCCGGAACTCCAAACGTCGAAGACGTGTATGGCAGTAAAGTCTCTCTCGTGGCTGGCTGGCCCCCGCTGCAGCTGGTGCTGCGGCAGAGCTGAGGCATCTTGTCCTCCTTCCTCCTCTGATGATGCCTTGCACGGCCACAGCGCTCAAGCTTCTGCTCCTCAGTGTTCAGTTTAGTCACCCAGAGAAGTTTTCAAAGCCATTGAGGACGTTCCATATCCAACTCAGGCTGGTTTCAAACTGGGGAGAGGACATCCGACCGCGTGTGGGCTCTTGGAAACCTTTTGCCCAGTGTATGTGTGAAGTACAGCTGACTCACAGACAGCTCTGCTCAACTCCAACCCCAGAGCATTTTAACAGTCTCTGGTTTCCCTTGCTGCCCTTACAGGCACACACACTTAGACCAGAGATCCACACTAGGCCCCTGTCTTGCACTGTGCATAAAAATACCAGCCACGTATCACAAAAACAAAAAGTTGTGTTTATTTAATGACTAGGGTGCCTGAGGACTGTGTTCCAGGGACTCTTCTGTGAAAGCTGCAGGCTTGGCAGCAGGCTTGTTACTTTCTGTAGATGCAGCATCCCCACCTGTCCAAGCTTTAACACATTTAGTGCTGGATTACATTTAATTACATTTACCATAAGCGGCATAGAGTATAAGCAATGCAAAATTGCTTCACAAAATTTCAAGTCAAATTCATGTCTTTTCACCTTTGAAACACCACTCCTGTATTCAAGAGGCAATGGAGGAGAAACTGGTGGATGTCTGGGCTGTGGACAGCTTACAAATGTGGAGAGAAACTCTCAAACCTTGGAAAGTGGAGAAGACAGATTTTTATTACCAATCAAGAGCAAGGATGTGGAAAAGGATTAAAAATTCAGGATAAGGCAGTCAGAATTTGCCCAGTTTGAAGAATTTGTAGACTTTCTAGTTTGATGGAACTAGTTTTGTTAGAGTTGGTTACCCTTCTTCATTTTTTATTAAAAAATTACAGTACTTGGGTTGTTTTTGTACATATAAACCTTTATATAAAGTGTGCTAACACTCAGCATCACACTGCTTTTAAACCTATGGATCATAACCACTTTCCTGAAAGACTTTTTATTCACACAGGAAGGTAGATTCAAGACAAAACTACATTCTCAGTTATGTTTGCTACAGCCTTTGATTTTTATCCCATTAGCTAGTTTGTTTAACCAACATAAAACACAATGACCTGTTGCTAACAGGCACAGTTGGTATTTCCCAGTTCAGATATTCTCATGTTTAGTGTACTCATTAATAGGACATTTATTAATTTATGTGCTTGCCTTACCACTGAGGGCAATAATTGTTGTGCTTAGCAACCTTAAAGGAAATGGAGTGTGGACTTTTACTCGTGTAGCCAATTTCCTAATAGGCTCCATCTCATACGAGAATGAATTCATGTGCCAGGAGTCAAATATGTACACAATACCAACACTGGCCACAACCTGCCAGGAAAAAAATTACCCTTTCCTCTAGCATACTTGAAGTAATCTAATGAATATTCTCCACAAAGAATTATCAGTCTCTCTGTGAAGAGCTTGTTCTACTTGAATGCTGTGTTGCTTTTGGTTGGCTACCTGTACTAATAACTTTATAATCTGTTTCTATTTCCCAGCTCAAAAACCACAGATGTCAAAAGCACATTTCCAACACAAATATTAGCTATTTTGGAAGTAGTGGTTGCTGTCCTGAAATCATTCTGAAATCTGCACTGAGATGCTCTGTCTGGTGACCATCCACCACTATTCTGTTTGCAGCCTCCTACATTCCCAATCTTCACTCAGAACAAATTCACATTTTTGTTAAATTTACATACAGTTTTTCTCTGCAATATTAACCTAGCTGTAAGGACAATGTCTTTCCAATTTTCCCTCTTCCAAAATAGTTCAGTTACTTTTAGTATCATGTCTTGAATTCACAGAACGAGGCTGCAAAGGAAAGGAGAAAGGAAAAGGATTCAAACCTCCCTGGCCAAAGGTGTTCAGCAGACTGCAGCACAGAGACACTGCTGTAGAGTCACTGCTATACCTGAATGCCTTCTCTTCAAATCTGATCAGAAGAGAGTGCTACAGATAACAGTGAAATGTGAGGTGTCCGTAAGGACTGCAGATTGTCTACACGACAATATATCCAACAGTTCCCAGACATAGATGCAAAGTCCTGGTGAGAATATCTTCTTTTATTTTTTTTTTAATCCTTCTGTTTATAACTGCTGTAAGCATTACTGGAGGAGACGGCACTGCTGGATTTTATTTCCAAGGCTCATAAAATATTAACTATTTCCAATATTTTATGAGAGGCTTTCCTGGTTTTATGCATAAAGAACAGCTGCATTTCAAATAATACTGGTGAATTCCACAAAATGTAAGAAAAAAGCTAGATTTAATCTCAGAGTTTTAACACTCTCCTGGGTTTATCTGGCAATTGCTTTTCCTTGTGTATTTGTATATGGGACACTGACTACAAGACCCAAATCACCTCAAATCATAAAAAAAGACATTGTTACACCATCAACATCAACAATGCAGCAACAATTACTTCTTAAACCTCTAATTACCTAGGATACATACAGTATGAAAAATAACTGGGCATCACCTCTACATTCTTCACCACCAGCCCACCCCTGGCCAGTTGTTTCTGTAAAGCACTGAATGTGAAGTGCATTTCAATGCAGTTGTGCATGTTTTCTGCTGTCATAAACAGTGTGTAAGCTGAGTTAAGCCTCTACTCCTGAAACACCCCAGTTTAGGAGGACTTGACTTCAAACAAAGACGCAAAGGCCAGGAGACCATGTTTGACAGTAGCTCGCCCTTTGAGCACTGAAGGAAGAGTAGGTGAAAAACGTCTCAAGTTGGAATATATGAAAACAGAATTAAAATATCTAAAACCTAAAAACATGATTAAAGAATATCTATTGTTCAGACTCCGACTCAGAAAGAAAAGAAACAAATTCAGTCTGTGAGGCAATCTTTTGTCCTCAAGAAAAAGGTTCTTTCAGAACTGAGCAAATAAGCACATGCTCCTGGCCTCAAACATCCAAAAACAGACCATAAGAACTGAAGACAGAATCACATTTTTTTTCATCTTCTCACCTGAATATTTACAGAACTCTGCACCACTCTCCCAATTTGTATCAGGCAGGACAGGAAGAAGAGATGAGATGAAAAAGGGGCATCCAAAGATCTTTCAGAAAATAACAGTAAAGATACTTCTGAGGAGATATATTCCGTATTTCAAGTCACTGTTTATACAGACAGTGCTCTAGGATGAACATCACAAAATCTGTCCAATTTAAGTTTTGCTGCCAGCTGCTTGAACCAAAGATTAGGTAGGATTTAAGCACTCCCAATGGCCTGTGAAATGGAGAAGGTTTCAACCTACATAAATAACTTGCCAGATATTTGCCAGGAAGAAAATTGCTGCCTATCTAAAATACAAGGATATGTAAGAGCCAGCAGATCCAGACTGATTCCTGTGTTGCCCTTTTACCAGGAAGACTGATTTTAAACACTTTAAATGACTACATTCTTTCCTGTTCTCCTGTGTATACTCTGCACTTTGTCCTTCTTACTACTTTTTTTATTGTCAGTATTTCTTTGGTTCTTTTTTTTTTCTTTGCATTGTCTTTTCTCTTTCATGTCTTTCCTTTGTCAAATTCCTCTCAGTGACAATACTGAAAAGCTTGCAATATGAACTGAATGCTACATCCACTTATAAAGTTACACACACAAACAGAAAAAGCCCATCCAATTGTGCCTTCTTTTTTAACTGTTCGTGTCCATCACAACACATTAACGGTTAGTACTGGGATTTTTGGAAGTGTCTTAGACATCATGATTTACAGCTTCAAAGTAAATTTGCTGTAGCTGTCCAGAAGCTGTGCACCTCTCAGGCTCTCAGACCCTTTGCTCTATGATTTAAGTTTCTGACTGTGCACAAGAATGGTGCTATGTCCAGAAGAATTCAAGATGAGGATTAAGAATAATGTCCTAGGCACAGCCTCTCCCCAGATTTTCCAAGTCTGCCCTGCTTCCTCACAGGAGCTCCAAGTGAGGTTCAGCAGAGTGGGCTTCTGGGTTAATTCTCAGGAAGCAGCAAGTCAGATCTCTGGAAGTAAACAGGTTAATTTTCCTGGGAACTCTCACTGAAATGCTAAAGCAAGTAGCTGTGCTGATTGCCCTCGGAGAGACCAATCAGTTTGGCACACTGAGTTCCCCCTTCAAGCATAGATATTACTTCGAAGAAATTATATAGGATGAGCCTTTTAGCACCACGTGCTTTGCAATTATATCCTCCCTATCCTGCTATCCTAATCACTCCAGTCTCCCACTCTCACTGAGGCCAATTGTTTTTCTTGAGCCCACTGGCTATTTCTCTTTTTTGGGAGGAGCTTTTCCTTTTACTTCTTTCAGCTGCCATTAGGGCACATATTAACATAGTTGAATCCCAGCTACCTTATAATGAGACAGCAATAAGCCTGTTTCCTAGATGAGTATCTGCCTTCAGACACCAGGAAAGGGAAAAGGGAGAAAAATGCTGGGGTGGAAATGCCTGTTGTAAAATCTAAAAGCACCTACTGGTGTGTGCAATGAGCAGTGGCAGTGCAATCCTCCCACTCCATTTCAGGCTCTGCCATCATCGTGGCACCAGGCCTGAGCTAAGCTGCTGCCACCAGTTACTCACAAGTACCTTGGGACAAAACTTGGCTACTTTCTTCATGTGCTTTTGAGATCCTATGCTGAAAAGCCCTGAGAAGCAAGGGCATTATTGCCCTTATATTGCATCCAAGCATTATTGTTATTCAACGCTCAGAGTATATCTAAGTCTTAATATTTGTAATCTATTACCCTTTCTTAATGAAGAGGATGCCTTTTATTATTAGTGCAGAGGGTGAATATATTATTACTCCTGTTTATCACTAGTTCAGGAATAATTAAAATCTTTGGGTCACATGTTAAATATGAATTTTTGAAACGACACAGAAAGAGTGCTTTGCAGACCAAGAAGTACCTCTCTTAATACTCTAGATGTTCATAAATTGATTCATACCCTATATGTCTTTACAAAGTGAATTATTTTAACCTCACAAGTGCATTGCTGAACAATGCAATGTCAGATGAATGCCTACAGCAAAGGTATAGTGACTTACTCATGGGCAACACCACAGAGAAAGAATAAGTGCTTTGTGCTGGTTCAAGGCCATGGGAGTTTTGATTAAAAGAGCAGGCTTAAAGAGAGGAAACTAGCTTGAGGTTGTGGCTGGAAAGCCAGGAGGGCTGCTCTGTCCCTTCGAGAAGAAGGTACTTTATATGAAGGACCATGGATAGATTCAGGAGATTCATAACAATGCAAAACTAGAATAATTCCACAGGTTTAAGTGTAGCCATATCAGACAAATGCATGGGCAGCAAAGAGTATCATCTATCCCAAATATCTTGCACTAAATTAAGTCTTTTACTTAGACTGTAACATTGTGTTTGTAGAAGCCTTCAAGAGAGGGCTGAGACTGAGGAAAATGGGACGCTTTTTTCCAACAGTTTACTTTGGATAAACAAGGCAGGACTGGAACATTGTATTTTCTATTTGATGAATTTAATCTAAAATAAGCAAAAAACTTTGCATGTTTAATTCTTCAGATAGGAAATTCAGCTTAGCTCTAAAATATTTTGTACATACTGGTCAGATATTGGTGAGAAGGTTTTACACATTGCCTTAGGTTTCAGCAGATATAAAGGAACCACAGCCTCAGGATCTGTGAAGGAGGTCAGGAAAGAAACAGGAAGAAAATTATGGTTTCTCTTATTAACTCACATGCTTCTCCTTATTTTCAGCTGGGACCGTACTATGGCACATAAATTTACTACAGTAAATAAATTTATTACCGTATTTTTTCCCCGTCCACCTGGGCACAAGATACATGTGCTCTTTGTGTAGGTTCTGTATGACACACAGCTTTTATCCGTTGTCAGCTTGATCCCTGCCAATGTCTAGGAGTTTGCAATTTACACAGTGTTTCAAAAATCAATGGTTTCTACAACCTTCCTTGGGATGCGAATATCCATTGGTGGATCTTGTCTTTTTTCCTTGCACTATGAGACGAAAGAAGTTACAGTAGGTTCATGCTGTCTCTTACTAGCAGGAACTGCTAAATCTTTTCAGGTCTTGTTAAAATAGTCATGGTGATTTTTAAAAATGCTGGAAGAGAAATTCCAAATCCCATGCTTATGTGACAATGGCTGTGAGCACCAAAGATGTGTCATTCTATGCTATAAGCCCTGACTTTCAGACAGTAACAGGACAACTCTTTATAAAGCCTTCTTGCTGCTTATCATTAATCCCCCAACTTCTAAGCTGGATTTGGTTAATGCTTTTGGGGAATGAATCTGGATGATTAATTAACAGTACCAGGGATACCTGTAATAAGATTACGCACATGGTTTTACATTCCCATGACTCAGCTGATTTTCTTTTGAACTAATGAGAACTTTGTTATTCCATTCAATGCACTCTGTGTTGGAACTGTCATTGCTGATAAAACTGTAATAATAAACAGCTAAAAAGAAACCAAATTTAAAATATAGACAAACAAAAAAATGTTAGCTTATAGGGTAGTTGGAGGGAGGGTCATGATAATCTAGGAATCCACAGGAAAACTAAAAGAGGGCAAAGCATCAGGCAGAAAAATCCAAGATAAAGAAAGAAAGTGAGGACTGCCAGGTAGGATAAGCTAAAGACAGCTGGGCAATAGTTCAGGCAAGCATCAGAACACAAATACAAAACATAATTGGAATAAGAAATAATAAGAATGTTAGGTTAATTCAGAAAAACTGAAGCAACTGCCTATTGTGAGGAATGTCCATGTGTGCTTTGGATAGAGCAGGGGAACTCATCAGATCCCATTCCTTTCAAGCAGAGTAAAAGACACACTAATAAAAACATAGTTTTCTATTAAAGGAGGCTCCCTGTCCTATAATGTGTTGTTAGGGGTTAATGCGTCCTTGTGCGAAGAGACTTCAGACTCGTTCTTTAGCTGCAGTTTGATCCCCTCACTGTGGTCACCCGGACAAATTCTTTGAAGAATCCAGCTGATTTGTATCCTTCCTGTCACGCAAAGCAGACTTGTCAGATATTTCCATGGGAGCATTCCCTGTCTGGCACACAGATATGAAGCAGGAGTCATGGGGAGACAACTGCCCTCCATCAGAGGCTCCCTTGGCTGGTACCCAATGGTCTTGGCATAACCCTGGGGCAGCAGCAGCTTCTGGTGTCACTGACAGTAGGATGAGGCATGCTCTGGTCTTTGCTAGCAACTGGACAGATGCCTGGATGATCACAGGACAAAGGACCTGAGGGCCAGAGACAGCCTATCCGTCTCCCTCTCAATTGCACTGAATCTCCATCAGACAGGCTCCAGCCTCTGCGCCCATGGCAGGAACTTTCTCCTGAGATCTGGAACAAGGAAATTCCCACTGAGTTGACTGTTTGTGACCTTCTTCCCTCTCCCACTCCCAGCAGATGAAGGTCTGGATCTCAGGTTAAATTTCCACTGAGAAGCAGCAGGAGAGCAGATTTATACTTTGCATGTTATTTCCAACCGTGTATATAAAACATTACTGTAATTCTCTCCCAGGGTTTGTTGGTATTAACAAACCACTTGAATTTTGCTCTAAGTAATTAAAATCACAGGTACTTTTTGTTGCAGTTACAGGAGTTAGAGAAGGCAAACACGGCTGGGGCTTTATTGTTTAGATATGTGCAATAATTCAGGCAACAGCAACTATTTCTTCAACTGCTTTTCTTTCACATAAGTCTAATGCCTTCACCAATGCAATACACAGTCCCTCAATGCTTCAAGACATAAATCTAGATCCCATAACACCTGATGGAAATAAATAGCACAAAAGCCAAGCAATTTATTCCTGATTAACTAAGTATAAACATCTTGCAAATAACGTAGAGTTGTTGCATGTAGCAACTCACTGAAAAGAAATAACTCTTCAGTGTCAATTTATACCTGTCTTGGATATTGGCATTTCTAATGCAAAATGTAATTACAAACTGAGTATTGCTCATTGAGATCTAAAAAAATAAAGCTTTAGACTCAGTCCAGGCTCTCTGGCTCTGATTTCAGACACCACTAGGAATAAGCCAGCACTTCACCAGAAGTAAGCATAAGACTTGCTGTTAGCTCAGTCTTTCCCCCATTAATGGCATTTCTCTACGACTGACTTTCTAGAGCGGATCAAAATGATAGCAACAACAGACACACAGAGAAAGGAAGGGAAAATCAGTAAGCAAATGCATTTATAGGAGACTGGAAGGTTACAAGGCCTCTTGGGCCCTATTTGCTGAAGCCCTTAATCACTGTACAGGACGTAGCTATTGCATTTAAAGGAACTTCAGAAACCCTAATAAAAAAAAGCATATGTACTTCCCTGGCACAAGATTATTATTTGGGAATTGACAAGGTTTTTCTTGGTTTCTTTTTGCCTATCAGAAAAGCTTATCTTGTGCTCTTTTCCTTATTGTTTGGATGAACAAGGGAGGTTGCAGAACTATGCCTGGAAGGCTTGTGTGAGATAGATGAAAGAATAAAAACACAGCTTTAAATCTAAGTTAAGACCACTGCATGACTAAGCTTGAGATAAGTTTTTGCCCATCAAACAGGAGAAAAGACTCTTGGGCTTGTTAATCAGGACCTCAGAACAGTTTTTTCATTCTTATATATAAAAGCAACTCTTTTAATCACTGTGTAAAATAAGGTCATAGAAGGCTTATTTGTGGGAGACATTTTTTTGAATTACACTTTTGTGTCTGACAAAGCAAACAGCATCAGCTGAAGAAAACAATCTAAAGGCAGAAAACAGGCAGGACCATACAAATCTTAAAAGGGCAATTAAGGCAACAGCAAGGAAGGACATGAAATACTAACAAGGCAAATATTGGGAGTTCACTTTGCAAGTTCACTTTGCTGAGAAAAAAGCATTAGAGAGAAGTCCAAAACAGCATCCAAACAGATACAGACAGCTTGCATTCATTTCATTATTTTAGGAGTGTAAAGATTTACTTGAAAATTGCTTTAAAAATATGAATGTTTTAGTTATTTGGACAGGATCCAGATGCAGATCCCTTAGGCCAATCTCCTTCCCTTAACTGCAGAGGCACTTCAGAGAAATCCTCCACACTACAGCTGCTCTAGCTTTTAGGGGAATATATTTAGATGAAAACTAGCCCTTAATTTCTATGCTTCAGTTCATGTCATATAGTAATAATAATAATAATATAATAATGTTTCATCTAAGTTAATGCTATAAGCTTAGAAGAGCTTTGACCCTGCTCTTCCTCCTCTGTCTGTGTATAGTGTACATGAAGATAAGAAAATAAGCTGTTTACATTTTAGTCAATCTATACCACCCACATCAAGCTTCACCCAATTTAACTGCCAGGTGATATCTGACTGCAAACTGCCTAAATTCCTAAGGAGCAGGACTGGTTTAAGTCCTTTCACTTCAAAAGAAATCCTCTTTATCTTATATATAACCATACAGCTGCTCCAATAGGTGTTATTTTTCAATGAAGCCAACACCTAGATATTGGCACTCTATCTGATCATTTTAAGTACTTTAGCATTGAGCCAAGCTATTTGTTTTTATCTCGCTACATCCCTATCTCCCCTCTATCTTATCAAACATAACTTTGTAGTATGTAATTGCTAATCCTAAACAATTCACCCTTAATGGTAGAATCATCTGTTTATCATGTGCTGTAATCATTGAACACCACCAGAAGTAGTGATGAGCATCTTACATTCATTGGAAAAGCCTTTTATCTCTGGTGTAGATATCCTGTTACTTCCTATCATTCCCTTCCAGAGTCACTGCAGTGGAAGAAAAAAATCCTTGTACATTTTATTTCACAGTAATTTTTACTCCTCCTACTATTAATTGGGTGGTTTTGGGTTTGTTGATTTTTTTTTTTAACAGAAAAAGTCTTTAACTGAAGAGACACCATATCCCACTGCATTACCAGTAAAATTACTACATTTCAGTGTGCAGAGATGTATAACGAGTTCAGCCAGATTGGTCTCACTTCCAGATAGTTTGTAGTTTCAAAATTGCTTTCTCTGCTCCAAGGGAAGTCACCGAAACTCGCTGAAAACTTTGTTATAAATGGTAGTGTGATGTCACTATATACTGGCAGCAACCAGGGCCATTATGTTCTACATTTCATACCTACCTTTCATTCCTTTAACCCCATCAGCAGGAGCTTTGGCAAGGTTCTTTAATCTGCTGTATTTTTTTCTGTGTTTCACCTGGAGAAATTATGTTTTCTTTTTTATTTCCAACTCAAAACAAATACAATGTATTTGGTGTGATGAAATTGCTACCCAAAGGAACTACCAATGATCGCCTGATCAGTGCTGAGTGTTGGGCTTCTGGTACTCTGGTATTGTTTCCTGAGGGTTTTTGTTTGTTTGTTGCATTGGTTTTGTTTTTGGGGGGTGTTGGTTGTTTTGTTTTGGTTTTTGTTTAGGTTTGGTTGTTTTTTTAATAGTGCAACTTTGCACAACTTTGAGGTGAAAGGTATTGAAGAGCAAACAGAAATCATTAATGCTTCCCTTTTCACTTATCTATTAACATTTTGATATTCTCCTGCCTGCTTATATGCTGCACATGAGCATTAACAAACCTCATTTTAAAAAGAGATGAACAGAAAATGGTACCCATGAATGTAGGAAATGGGGGAAGGGAGCTTATTTGCAGGTTGAAAAATCCCAAATCCTCTACAATTTGCCCGTAACAGAGGAGAATATGAGCAGAATATCTGCTGCTGGAATTGGACCATCTCAAAGGAGAAACAGATAATTTATAAAATGTTAATGATTACAGAAATTCCATAATTAGAATCACTGCTACTTCTGTTGCAGACAATAGAGATGGATGAAAGGGAACAGAGAAGGTCCTCCAGGCTTGCAGGAAATTTTTTTGCTGTTCAGCACTAAGGAAGATTACGAGAATCCAAAGCCTAAATAAGGGAGAAGCTGAATAAGGAGGAGGCAAATACGTCTGGATGAGAAAGGCAAAGCAACTGTGGGTAATACATAAGAGACAAGAGTGTGTCAGAATGGTTTAAGATAAATCTCAACCAAGGCCCTATTTTAATTTGTTCTCATTTTTCTTTTCAGACATTCCTTCCTCAGTACATATTTCAATTTGAAGGAGCCTTAGGAATTTGCCGTGGATCCCAAGCATGACTCGAACTGAGTCTCAGACTCATAAGAACAAAGGAAAGTGAGCACAGAACAAAATAATTTCTATTATACTCATATAAAATAGCATATTGTAAGTCATACACTTTTATCTGTCACACCAGTAACATGCCATGGTTCCTGAAAAACATCATGTATATTAAGCAGGCTCTATGTCTCCTCAGCTGAAGCCAGAGCCATGGCAATAGGAGGACTGCTTTCTCAAATATTACACCTTTTGATACATATGCATTCTGTGTTTTTCTGCGGTATTGCATGGTTCATAATTTCATGCTTAGCATGCTTGCTGCTGACATTACCCCTCAGCATGTTTCAATTTCAGGCTCCATACTATGGTAAAGTGCCCAGGCATATAATCAAAACACTAAATAATGAAGCTTCAACTTAACCAACTTGAGCACATCTTCAGAGCTCTGTAGCTGCTTACAAAGTGATTTGCTGAGTGGCTTTAAGTAGATATTTAAAGCTAAAAATGTTCATCAGTGCTTTACTGATGCTGATTTGCCTCCTTCCCTCCATGTCTATATTTAACCCTAGACACACTGATTTCCCTTTCACTTGATGTTGCTGGGATCACATTGAACTCCACCCGAAAAGCCCCATCCTCTCCTGAGCACTGCTGAACTTACAGTCTCAGTATATTTTTCATTGCACGAGTCCTCCAGGTTAGTTTTGCCCCATGTGAAAAACACTACTCTCAGTTTCACAGCTGCTGCCTATCTGTTTTACTGGCTAAGTAATCCAAAACAATTCTCTTTTTTTTTTTCTTGTTTTATGAGAAAATTCAAACAGGAGAAGACTGAAACATGATCTCTCAACCATTTTTTCCCCCCTGCACTCACTTTGCTATTTAACCCTTCTCTAAATGAAATAGCTCTGTCTTTCCATCCTCTCTTCATTCTGGACCTTCTCTGTGATTCTGGTCTTTTCCCCTCCTCATGTTTTCTCCTATTCCTGCTGAAGTTGGTCCATGAACAGTTGGTCAAAACCAACGAAAAAAGATAAATTTAATGTAATAAATTAGGGATTTATACTTATGGGGAATTATGCTACTTCAGTGTGGAACCCAGAAAGACTGGGAGGGTAGCATTTCTTTAAATTTAGTGGTCTGATTAAATGTGATTAATCCTGCCAACAACTTTGACAGAAGTCAGAGGAAGAAAAGAAGGAACTGAAAATACTAAGTCACATTTTAATGTTTTGAATGTTAAGAGACACAGATAACTGGCTAAGTAGCCTTGTCTGTCTTTCTTGTAAGCGAATTTGTGAGACCAAAATGCTGTACAGGTATTGCCTTTCATAATATGTAAATCACATTTACCTGCAGAAAGGAGGAATGTTCACATTACAGTCATCCTGTCTGGGACAGGAAGAGACTGCAATGCAATTAGCAGGAGGATATGTGTTGTAAAAGGTCACCTCTTCTATGAAGAGAGGCTTTGCACAACCTAGACAGGCTTGAACAATATTACAAGAACATTCATTATATCCATTATAATGTCTCAAGCACATTTGCAGCCAACCCAGGCTGCAAATACAATACATTTCCCTAAATGGATTAATAGGAAAGCAGAGGTCCTAGAATTGCTCAGACATGTCATTTATACACATTGTAATCCTGACAACTGTTAAGTATTAGAGAAAATCCAAGACAGAGACTGTGCAAGGAGAGCCCACAATTTATTACACTCTATAATGCAGCACGCTGATCTCTTGATTAGCCCTCAGCTGTAACAGCTAAGAGATGTCTCAGAAAAAGTTTAGAAGACAGTCAGAATATTTCACATATACATATATGATTTTATCTCATCTTCCTTTTTAAACATTCTTATTTATAACTATGTTTTCATATTCATGATCAAGAATGTAGCCTACTGCTTTGCTAGACAACACTTGTTTTCATTCACTTTACGCCTGCCCGTCATTTAAATCCCCTGAGACAGATAAATTACTTCCTCAGAAGCAAAAGGATGAAATAAAGCAGTCCTACAGTCAGGCTGTGGATGCCTGCAGACTAAGTCACAGCTTGGACTTCCAGGCAGCAGCAGCTGAGGGAAGTGTGCACCCACTGCTGTGGGTGACGTGCTGCGTGTGGAAACCCATTTGTGACAGAGCACAGGTGCCCCCGGCTCCCCAGGCCAAGCACAAGTGTTCTGCACAGGCACAAGCCTATTGCAAGGAATTTGGGGAGAGGAGATGTGTGCACCCAGACACCCAGGAGCTCTGCAATACAAGGTCTTGCTCAGCCATCCTGGGTGAAAACCTCAAGAATCCTGCAGCATTTGACAGTGCTTTTACGCAAAATTTGTGACCAAGTATTTCCCTCTCTGCTACTTCTGTGGATGTCTACTCTGGTTTCTCTTCAGATCATGTAAGGATAAAGATGTGTTCAAAAAATTTCAGCGAAGCAGAAAGGTTCCCTTTTGGAAGCTCCGTTTGCTACTTGAATGAGGAAATGTCCTGACTTTCCTGAGCGTATCTGTACAAGACTACAAGCTGACTTTCTGAATTATGTCTATTGACCCTCCAGGAGAAAGGTATCTGCAGCCTGCTCTTGAAGATAAGATTCAAGTTCCACAGGAGTCAACAGAGAAGCTACTGCTACTATCTCTGGAAAACCTACTCCTGGCTTGGGCAACTCTGGGTAACTCACCAAGTGCACAGTTGGTCTATTCTGCTGAAGTCTGTGGAATTGTAGAAGAAAAGAAGTCCCACAGAAGGAAGCATTCAGTCAATCACTACCTTTTCAGCAGTGAACCGGATCGGTGGAACGTGTAAACCGGGAAACCGGGCGCTGGGAAGCGTAGAAGGTTTCCAGTGGAGATTGAAAGAACCAGAGCAAAGGATTTACACTAGGCATGCCTCATCTGTGAACAGCTACCAGACACTGGGTTTCCAGATAACAGAACATTATAAGAAGTATAGAAAAATTGTGTAGGTATTCAGAAGATCATATTTATAACCTGTACATGTGACATCTTAAAATGCATTGTAAAGTAATCTTCACACAGACACACTATTTATAGAAAACTCGCTGTCATTTTGAACTAGAAGGCAAGAGAGAAAAAAATCTGGAAAAATTTAATTAAGTAATTCTAGTGATAGAAGACCTAATTTTATTAGGTTCCTCAAAATGTCCTTGCATTCATACATAACTGGTGCACGATAATAAACAAGTAAGAGAAGATTATCATTACAACCCATAAGATACTGTATAGTGACTTATTTTGCAATAGATAGGGCCTATCTCAAATACTTCTCTTCAGTTTGAGCCTCCCTATAAAGGCAGCATAACTGCTGCTCTGCTTTTTATAAAACATCTTTGTCAAAGCACTACAAGTGGACTCTAAGTCACCAAAAAGCTTTAGACTTTCACACAAAGCGTGATAGGGCTTTTCCCCCTCACTCAGCCATTCTGGCTGGTTGTTACAATCACGTAATGTTGTGTGTGCTGCCTTTGTGGCACTCAAAGCAAACAGAAAGCTGAAAGTCTGCTAGTACAAGCATAGGGAATATTTCAGATACATGATTTACACATGTAATACAGTCCTGGAAATGTAGTTACCGTGACTGACTAGCACAGTTATTATTTCACAAAATACAGCGACCAAACTTGAAGGAATGTGCTAATTAGGCAACACAGTGGGGAGAAAGGAAGGCCCCTCTTGCTACATTAGCATAATTTTATTTCAGAGCTTGGGGCCAGATAGGAAGGTAAAAGGCTGCTTCATCATAGGCGTTTGCTTATAAGCACAAAATTTACCTGATGGTGGGTGGCAAGACTGAGATGACAGAAGATGGGAATCCATCCTAAAAAGAGGAACAGGGTACATTCAAAAAGGTAGGAGAGCTCCCAAAGCAAATCGAAGTGGCAAACTAAGTTGCCTATTGTGCTAGGTAGTTTTGGGGACTCACTCCATGGGCAGGGGATTGCTGCCAAAAGGACACTTGGCTACCACTGCCAAGTTCACACTCAGAGCCCTGGCTGCCCTGCAGATGGGGTACTCTGACACTGCAGGCTGCTGTTTTCCACTTCTCTCTTTGGTTTTGTTCTGCATTATTGGAGCACCACTCTTCACTGGAACAAACTTGGGGGAGTTGTATTTTAGGTTAATATTTGAAACAGATTTGAGACAACCTAAGGCCCCTGGGTTTCCTTACTCCCTGGGTAGGCAAGAATCCAGACCAAAAGGAGTGTGCAGGAACCCCCTGTGTCTGCAGCTTGGTAATTGTGAAGAGACCCAAAGGCCCTGGAGGTGCTTATGACTAAGTGTCAGGGAGCGACCAGCCCTGCCTCACAGGCAAAGGTATGTAAGGAATTGTTCATTTACCACCTTGAGTGACCCTCAGGTTAAGAAAAATATCTTTTCATGGAAAGATACATGTATTCCAGAAACCTGGAGAAGGGGAGAAGCTTGTAAGGCTGGGAAATAAATGAGTAATCTCTCCTTACAAGAGCAAAGAGAAGCAGAGTTGAGTTATTCTGAGCTGTGCAGGGTACATCAATTAGTTTGAAAGTAGGGTATGTGGCAGAAAAGTGTAGAAGCACTTCCATTGCTGACAGTATTAAAAACAGATCAAAAGACAAACACTGTAAATTGGGATTTGAGTTTTAGTTGTTCTGAAGGGCTGTTAGCAGTGGAAATTACCTTGCTACTGACTCCCCAGACAACCTTTTCGTGCAGAGAGAATGATCCAAAGGTAATTAGCATCAGTGGAAAAAGCTCCTGGGTAAAATTTGTGTCTGCACTGAAGTGAAGATGAAATGTTTTAGTTGTGGGGGAAAGGATTTCATCCAACGCACATCCTGTGAAAGGGTTACACCCAGCGAGCACTTCAGCAAGAATAACACATCTCCTTTCTGTTCCCCATGCATTCCTCTTTGTTTTCTCTCAGACATCATCAGGAGCTTCCCCTGAACATCTCTTAAATAAGGAGCTTTCTTAGGAGTGACAGGACGTGCACACCTGAAGTATGGTTACACTAAGTAAGTGAGAAAACAGTCTGAAATGTGCAGCCTCTCCTTCCACTCCTTAAAATAAGGACTACTCACCCATCTTCAAATATTTAAAAATAAGGCATTTTTAGAAGCAGCGTGAAGTAAAAGTAATTTCAGTATTGTATATCAGGTAAAATCATAAGTTTGTCAGCTTTAATAAGGTAGGAAGAATATGTAACATGAACAAAATACGTGGGATAGAAGTAAACCCCCAAACTGCCTAATGATCAGCTAATAATATATTTTACCTCGTATTATTCAATGCCTAAGCAAACAAGAAAGATCTCAAGAAGAAAGTGTTTCAACTGGGCTGTGAAGTGTGTAGGATAAAAGCTATCAAATACTGCCCTGGGTTACATTTGTGATACTTTAAATACACTATGGTATCCTTTTCCATCATCAATTTCTTAATTCTACATCCCCCAGATGCAAGTGTTCCTAAACCAAGTTCTGCTTTTAGGAATGAGTGCCATTGACTCTTAATTTCTGTGGCACTTGAGGGTAACTATGTCAAACCCTCAATGTTTAATAAGTGTCCTTCATCTTGTTCCACTTGTCCAGGCCATGGTACACTGCCAAGTCCAGAATTCAAGTGCATCTCTAACTTTCCTTATCCAGTGCTACTGAGTCATAGCAAAGTGATTATTAAAATACATATTTTTGCCTTATTATTTCATCCATTTCAGGTGAAAACCACAATCTAAAATTTTATTTGTCTTAGCTCTACAGAGCTGGCAGAGTTTTAAGGGCAGACATTTGAGATGGTCTTCTGCCTTGCATATTATCAACAATCTTTTCCAGGTAATTTCCACTTTAAAATCTTTAGTATAAATAATTGCATTGTATTTAGTATTATAATTACATGTAATTGTGTTAAAATCTTTTCTGCCTAAGATCCCAAGTGACTTTATATTTCAGGAAGAAAACAATGACATGTTTTTCCTGTAAATTTACTGAGTATTCATACACTCTCCATATGTGTTTGGAGCTGAAACCTTTGCAGACCTTGTGGGGAAGACATATGGACAGACTGATGGAAGCTGGCTCCCTTTTAGGCTCTCTGTATTTTGGAGAGGAGGGGGAAGAGGGAACTTCCATTGTGCTAGTGAACTCTTTGTCCTGACGTGTTGAAGTTCACGGGAACCCTAAAACACAGTTACCCAGTTAAAGCTTTGCCCAGCAGTGTCAAGCCTGTTTTTATTTCAAAGTCTCCTTGAACAACTAACTTACCTAACAACCGACCTAGATTTTGAATCACTGCCAAGAAATCATCAGGCAGAACCTATGGTATGTCTCTTAGACGTGCTATCTGACGTTAGCCTGCACAGGAGCTGAGCCAGTAAGTCTCCTTCTCTCATCCTGCAAGAATGATGCAAAAGATGCCTTACTACAAAAGGAAGGGGTTTCTTTTCCAGATGAAAAACCTCACACATCAGAAATGCTGCCACACATATCAGTCTTTCTGCTGCATAAGGATCCAACTTACTGAACTGCCACAAGTCTCCCTGTCAAAAATACAAAGCTTATTTGCCAGTGATACCCTCCTACTCTGCTGCAGCCCACAAGACTCTTAAAATAACCAAAGGTAAGCTTCAAAGCCTTCTGCCTTGAGCTTCAGTTTCAAACAAAGCAACTGAAATTTAAACAGAGGAAGTAACTGTTGTTCTGTTCATGATTTCACCCTTCAACCAGAAATAAATATAAATCCCTTATTTCTTAACTATTTTGTGGAACTTTGAATCAGGAGAGTGTTCATGAAAGTGCAAAGCATTGTTAAAAGTTACAACAGTGGAGTGAGTAACTTCCAGGATGAAAACACAGAGTGCCTGGGGTGGCCCTGCCATCTCTGGTCACCCTGCAAGTATGAGGAAGGTGCCAAGACGTTCTCTAATGCATCTCCCTATTTTCTCTGTAATATTGCTACACAAGTACTTAACACTGGAGGCTGTAAATCCTGAGCAAACTTCTACCATTAGCTGCTGCCTTCAGTAACAGTCAGCCTAGCAGGCTTTACCTTGCAGGAATCAGAATGAGCCATGAGAGAGACAAGGAAGCATCTGCCTGACTGCCCATAACTTGTAAGTGTGTCACACTGCTGGATTTATGCATTACAGTTCCCTGTGTTCTGTCTTTTGCCTGCCCTTTCTGGCCTTCATCCCTGATTTTTGACCCAGTCAACCAGTCATGCAGGCTGCTGCTTGCCTTTCCTTGGAAAGTTTCTTTTGTCTGCTGGCAAGTCATGATCTGTGTTATGTGTTTGCTGGGTGACCCTGCCTCAGCCAAATAAACAAACAGGATTCTCCTTCATTCCATTCTTTTACCCCATTTCTGTCCCTTAATTTCAAGTGAATGCTTTGCAGCTTGACCTGCTCTTCCTCCAATCCTCCTGAGGTTGTAAAGGGCTGAAAAGCCCCATTTCCTTATACCTGAGCCATGCAGAGGCACTGCTGACTGTGCTGGGAAGCACCCTGCAGTACCAGATGTTAAAACTGAGATTATTAAATATTCTGGCTATGAAGCAGCATGAGTGAATTTGAGGAGAAGAGCTTCTAGCTCTTCTGTAAGTGACTTGAGAAGAGTTAACTGCAGTTTGGTAGCACAGATGAACATTTTCAAAGACAGAAACCCTGAAATGTCAGAGAACAGAGTTATCAAAACAGATCATTGTTAACAAATGGCTGTTTATTGCTAACACAAAGCAAGTGTACAATTTGAAGCTGGATTCCTTCTGTAGAGTGTTTACTGGAGGAAGAGACAAAAATAGACATTTGTATCCTATCAGTTGTTCATAACACTCACAACTGCTTCCATATGGCACACTGCTCTACTGTTTCACTTCCAATTACTTTGAATTCCAATTGCTTTCAACATGAATTCCAACTTTTGGTCTTTAATAACGATCCACTGAGTGAAACACTCTCCCAATATTACTATAGGTACATCCTATTCCCAGTCTATTTGTTTAGAGGAGGATTAATTTGAAATAATAGAGGAAATTAATTTGACCAGAATAAACTTCATGCAATTGAAGCTCTCAAAATAGCATTCATGTCTGGACAAGATTTGCCATATTACAGTTGAATTTTAAATCTGTTGGTGACTGTATTTGCTTAGTTTGGGTTTGTCACCTCAGTTTTCCTGTTGAAATTCATGCCAGCATCTGTGCATCTTTGGAAATGACTTGGCACCCCTTTTGTGGTAGGAATTAAATCAGTAATGCATAATGCACAGTAGCAAAACCACACTGCAGAACATGATCTGAGGAAAGCACCACAGAGAGAAGGAACTGAAATTATTCAGACAGTTCAGAATACTGTTTTCAAAAAATACTCACCAGGACGTTTCATCCATAACTAGTTTCTGTTACCATGGTTTTTCTTCCTGCACATGTTCAAGTAGATAAAAAATGGGCATCAAGTGCACATGCCAGCTGAAAGTCTCATTCCCTTGCTTTGTGCAATACAGAAATAGCATTTCTGAGAGCTAGGCTGTCTGCTCTCCTCTGCCAAACAGTGGGAGAGTCAAAGGTGGGAAAGAAACCTTTGCTGCTCTCTTTGGCATTCACTGTCAGTCACGCAGATATGACATTACAAAGACACATATGCCAGCATCCATTAAGTGTCTTTACAGTAAATAACACTCTATTTCTGTGGCAGGCAGTCTCGTCCCACTGGAAGTGCCCTGAATGCAATTCTGTGTAATTGAAATAACATTTGCAATGCCATCTGAGAAAGGGCTTCATCTTGGAACTTATTAACAATCTAAGGATGAAGAAAACCCACTTAAACTGCAATTTGAGGGGTAGGTAAATATCTAGCAGACTTTGATGTCAAGGCAGGAGAGCAGGAGCTTATCACCATTTGGCCTTCTGTATGAGAAAGAAAGAGAACTTAATCAACACTGCCTGGCTACAATGAAATGCAAGGTAATGAAAGGAAAAGATCAGCTATCCAGGGGCACAGCGTGAGTTCTCAAAACTTTGAAACACACAGACCCAGAAGTGCAAAATCACAGCACTGCACAGGTGGAGCAAAAGGCTGTCTTCCCTCTGTGCAGGGTACTGAGGGCTTGCTGGCACCTGAGAGCAAGGGCAGGCTTGGTCAGTGCCAGGGCCGGGTCAGCCATGCTGGCTGGGGCAACCATGACAGGGAAGGGATGGCAGCAGTGAGTGCTTCTGCACGAGCTAAAGATGGGAGCAGGAGCCTCTGGGGACCCTGGGAGGCAGGTTGTTTGCTAAAATCCGTGTCCTCAGAGCTACTTGGAGCAAGCTGGCAAAAAGGAGCTAGTATCACACTTTTGTTTTATGCATGGACATGTCCCCTGTTTATTCAGCATGGGCTCCAGTATCAGAAAAATCTGGAACCTGTTCCTTCCCCTGCCTTCCAAAAGGAATGGCAGGAACCACCCGCCTCTCCTTTTCAGGCCCCAGTCAAGTGAGGAAATCTGCTACTATTCAGTACAGCCCCTGGCATCATCAAGACCTCACCTACACACCAGAGGCTTCACCAGTATGACTGCACCAGTCCAGACTGTGAAACAATATCTAGTCCATAAAGTATGCAACTTTCCCAGAAAATGGCCCAGTATGGCTGTCATACTGGGAGGAAATACTGGCATACTGGCAGGAAACAGTTCTGCTGACATACCTGATTTCATTTCTGGATTAAGCTGTACAAGAAAAAATCACTCCTGGTAAGAAGTAAATTTTGGAGGGTTGTACTCTGTTAGTACAGCCACATCTGTCAAACCTTCTTTAGTAGAGGCAAAGGATGAGTTTGTCAACACTTGCACAACAAAGGATGATCGAGACCTGCCTTTAAATTCCAAGTAAAATAAGCCCATTCAGCCCACTGGTCACAGACTTGTGAATTGCCAAAGTTTTAAATCTCCTAAAACAGAGACAGTAGCAGGCATGGTTGCTGGGCGGCAGAATTTAGTTTTTGGATTATAGCAACAGCTGAGAACTCCAGCTGAGATCAGTCTGTCTGACAGTGACGTGGGGACAAATATATTGATGGTGATGCCAAGACAACCAGACAAAAGCTTTCTGAGGTGGAGTGTTTTCTGTGTCTCAGTGCAGGTGTTTCATGCAATCACAAACTAAACGTACTCAAAATTTGTGACTCATACAGCAATTCCAGAACTTGCTTCAGGTTCAATAATCAGTGTTTGCAACGAGCTCAGGCATTAGGCCCTCTTCTCAGCTGTTCTTTGAAAATCATGAGTGCCAGTGAGAACCAAACCCCATTACACAGCATCTGACATCAAATGTGTGTATTCTTATGCAGCTTTCTACATTATTAATTTTCTACCTGATGGCAGTATGCTCCTATTATTTTTGCCTCCCACTCGTGTTCTGTGATGAAAAGCCTGCAGTAAAAATTCAGACTAATTCCTTTCATTTTACTCTCTCCTGCTGCTGTTCTATCTGTCAGAGCTGCTGCAGGAAAGAAAAACTGTAGCAGAACAGACTAATGAAAATATTGCTCTACCTTTTGCGATATTAATACTGACATAATTTCACAGCTCCTTGTCGCAGACAGTAAAGAAAACAGCTCTTTTATTTCATATTCCAACTATTATTTTCCCATTGTCACAGGGTAGCGGAAAATCAGAACCACCCACCACCTTCTGCCCAAAAGCCACCCCCCAGAGCTGCACACGGAACACTGTCATCTTCCAGTGGCTTTAGTGATCCAGTTTTCCTAACTTGTTTTTTTGTTTGATTTTTTTTTTTGTTCTGTTTTGGGTTTTTGGTTATTTTTTGTTGTCTTGTTTTCTACATCACTCCTAGTATCCAGTCCATGGCTAGAGACAAAGCAAAATATCAACTTCTACCTGCTCTGTGTCCAGAAGGGAAAGATGCAGTCACCTCTGTGCAAATTCTCCTCCACCACCTGATCTGGAAGCACAGTGCAGAAGCAGTTGGGACTATGATCAGCCAAAATATGAACAACCAAATCCGTAATTCCTCTTTTTTTTTTTGCCTTGTTGAGCCACAATTATGTTACTTAGTCACGTATCTTAGAACCTGGAGTGTCCTTTGTAGCTAACACCTGAGATATGTTATGTTTGATTAGCAGTGTTGTGTGAATAGTAATGGATGGATTGCTAACAATTCAGGTAAGCACCTAAAAATGTCAATCCCTGGTACCACCCTCCAGCCACAAGCGTTACTAGTGATACTACTGAGATTTAGGGAATTATTTTGCCCTCTATTTTTTTTTTTTTTTTAACATATATGTATTAGTAAAATATTCCTCTAATGCCCTCTAGTGTCCACAAATAAGAGAGATTCTTGCTGCTGCTTTGTCTCAGCATTCCTTTTGTCAGGGAAGTTTACAGCTTTACATGCTGCTGAAGAGCATCCAAGGAGTTCAGATTATTAAATACTAGCCATGCACTACTTGTTCCCATCTGTTTCACTGTATGGGGAGAACAGCCAAGTCTCACCAAAGCTGACTGGGGCATGCAGGGTGTCACCTAGTTCTTGGAGGAAAGAGACATATTGCACTGAAGTTAATCACATGTGAACTTGGAGAAGTTACTGACTCAACCTGGAAAAAACCCCAAACTTTCTCCTCCTCCTCCCCTACCATTCCCATTGCCTTGAAGGCAAAGATGCCCTCAGAAGAGAAGAGCAGTGACCACAATAGAAACACTTTGCAATGTGTTTATCTAAGCACAGATATAATACCGGATGTGCAGGAGCCCAGAAAGGATAACCTGACTTAGCCAAGGTCACAGCACATGGCCACGAATAGATCCAGACCTCCTGGCTCCCGGGCCTGTGCTTAAACCACAACAGTGCGCTCCTTCCTCTCAGCGAATGTGCTGAGAAGTTGCACAACCTGAACCTACTGGTTACATTTCTTTCTGAAGTTCCTGACAGCAATCCATAACCAGATACTTCAAACTCAGCATTACAACTGCGATCTACTGGTGGTGACACAGACACTCTTTGTGTCTGATGTCCTATCAGGTAATTTTTAAACAAAAATCTGGTCCATGATTAACAGCTGAGGTGCAATGTATCTGCAGAGACCTTAAAGGATATATAGTGATCACTTATTGCCACAAATAGTTTAGCTATAATTATTTATTGTAACTTCTGAGTTGACAGAATCCTATTCACTTAACTAGTTTTGGTTTTAATCTTAAAAGGCAACTGCCAAAGTATCCTGATGGTTTTTTATGAGGTCCTCCCTTTAACCCAGTTTGCTGAAGGAATGATTCTCCCTCCCTTACTGATTTTAAATTCACTGGAATTTTACAGACACTCAAGAACTGAGCTGCAGCAGCACTTCTTAGATGTTATGAGAAGACTATTTTGAGCCTTGAAATCTATTATTTAAAAGTGTTTCTTGCGCCAAGTTACTTTTTCTGATTTCACAGACTTGTGTGAAATGAATAAATCAAATACCTTTTTTTTTTCAATTTTCTTCTCTTTACTTTTTTTTTTTTTGGAGCTGGGGGAGACCACATATGACTTGGATTCTGCCCTATGAACTGCTGAAAGTGGCTTGCTGTTTAGTTAGTAATAGGAAAAGGCCAAATCCCCAGCCCACAGATGGAAGGTCAAGGCATCACTAGATTTGGCTTCCAAAGTGATACCAGGGACAATTTCGGGGATAATTCAACCATTCACTGAATGAAACTCTGTTTTGCAGTAGAAAACATAAAAAAATACATTTTAGTTCTCAGCATATGAGTGTGGCACAGTACGAGCAGGGATGCTCTGCAGCTGCAGTGAAGAAGGGATGGAAGGCTATCGAAATTGCCACTGCGTGGTAGGCACTGGGCTGAGGCACGCCAGTATGTGCTCTGTGTAGAATACAAATGTCCTTTAGACAGGAAGTGTATTTCATCCTTTTTTTTTTTTTTTTTTAATTTCTACAGCACTTAGGCTGTCTTCTTTCCTCTCACTCCTGGGGCTGTAAGCTGTGATCCCCCATCACCCACCCTCCCCTCCGCCAAGAGGCGCAGGCTGCTTCCCAAGGGCGGGAGCTGCTCCCGGTGCTTGGTGAACCTCTGCTCCTGCCAACCCTTCATGCTCCAGAGCACACTGGGCAGGGCACAGCATCCCTGCGGGACAAAAGTCAGCACTGTACCACATGGGACCGAGAAGGACATGCAGGAGCAAATCTTAGTGTTGTTGTCTTCGTTACTGCTTTATCTTCCCGTTGGGAAATGTTGTAAGATCAAGTGATTGCAGCCGTAATGCTGGTCTTGCCTTGAACTTAGGCACTTGAAAATTTTGAGTGCCTAAGTTCAAGGAGCAAATTACAAGGCTGAGTTTGAGGGTCACATATTTGAAAGACAGAAGCCTAAAGGTACTGGTATGTATAGATGAGGAACTTCAGAAGCTGATATTATGCCCAATTGCCACTGACATTAATGGAAATCGAAGAGGCTTATGGGCCCAAAATTCCATCTGTAACAACAGGTGTCTCTCTACAGCTTCAGGTGCTTCACTAACTTTAAATGCCAGGCCAAAAATCATCTTTCAGCTGTCAGTACCATGAGTAAGAGGGATCAGGCATACAAAAGCTTTTAAAAATATTCTTACAAAAATCATTCAGAACTTAAAAAGAAACACATTGTGAAATGTTCCTTGTCTAATTCAGGAGCCAAAGATTCTTTTAAAGTTACAGTAATTGAAGGGCAAGGTTTTCAAGGGAACATAAGGAATAGACAGGTGCTTATTGACAAATTATTAGAATTGGTTTTAAAACTATTAAAATGGAAAAAATCAACATGATTTTATTAATTTCATATACACATACACTCCTCAAGCAGAAGGTACTGCTAAATAGGGCTATTTATTCTAACAATGTTTGTCAGCAATATTTTCTTTCAAGTGTTTTGTAGACAAATAAGCCCTTCCTTCTATACACTTGATAAACCCAGTAAATGTGTTCAAGAATCAGCTTTATTAGACACTGGTAATAGTCTAAATATTGACTTTTGTAATCCTCTTTAACAGCTGCTGCTTTCTGCACTTGAACTGACATTTAGCTCAGAACTGAATACACCAATGGCACCCTGTTTGGAAATTAATCCAGTTATTTAAATCCTAGGATGTGTTACAACAGATACAAAACCAATAAATTTTACAATAAATGTAAAAGAGGAACCATTAAGCTTACTGGCAATATTTAGCTATGGGAAACATCCATAATTCATAAACATCCACATAGCTTCTTTCTCAATACACAGTTCAAATCAATAGTTTTCCTTTTAAGCCTCACATGTATCATCTTAACTGACTATAGATCTGATGCACCTTTCCATAGACCTAATATGCTTATTGCAAAATCGTACTTTACTCATGAAAAAGGTTCCAAACACAGACATTTTCAAAGAAATACAGAATTACTGAAGTAAAAGAAATGCTGATTTAATTTTGTAAATAGATTAAAAGTTTGTTACTTTTTACGCGAAAGCAACATGAAATTGCAGTATGGACAAGGTTCTGGAGCAAAGCAGGAACAGTAAAAACGACACAAATCCTTTAGAGTAGTTTTTGGAATACTGTGGTCCATATGCCCGTTTCCAGCCTCGACACCACTGACCAACACAGCTACCCCTGCCAGTGTGGGGAAGAGGCAATGGGGGACAGGGATGCACTGGGCTGGGAGGGGATGTTTCTGCCCCCTCTTTTCTGAACTGTGAGGCTTCTGGCCAGACACTCAACAGCAGCACATTTCTGGCCCACATCAGCCCCCGCTGATATGTGCAACTCAGCCAAGGACTTTCTCCTTTCAAACTGAAGGCACTAAGGAAGACACGGAAACAAGCTCCCAGTCCTGAACCAACCAACCCTTGCCCTCTTCCCAGGAAACTACCAAAGTAGTTCAGACAGTCTACAGTGCCGAGCAGCCAGCTGGCCATGGCCAGGAAGGGTGTCTGTCCTTCACACTGGGCTTTGCTGGTGTAGCACTGGTCCCAACACTGCCTTTCATCTTCTGTTTTGTTCGTGGACTTCTATATAATGACAGCCTCTTTTAAAATTAAGAACTACTGTAGCAAACTTGTATATCAAAACCTGTTCAAAGTAACAGGAACACATCAGTCAAATTCTGATTGTGTGTATTCTTCTATGATTTATTTTAAAATTCAAGTTTGTTCTTTGGACTCAACCTTTTCCAGATCACTTCAGACTGAAGTCAATAATGCTAGCCCATGTCAAACTAAAACCTATTCAAAAAACTGTCTTAGGAAGCCATGTTGTCCACAGCCTTTGGAAAAAAAGATTTGCCTCATACCATCACAATGTGAAATTCTACTAAGATTCACATTTTTATTCTAAATCTTTATGTACATTTCTCCTTGTTACTTGTAGACGATGGACTCTCATATCTCTTATTGGAAAATATTGCTGAAAGCCTACTTTTAAATTACAAGCTTATAACACAAATAAGAATCTTTTCTGTCAGTCAGAAACTCTGATTGTTAACAGCGCTGCATTTGGACTACTACAAAAACCTTCCACATCTTTAAGGTGAAGGTCATGTGCATAGGTATTGCTGCTGAAGTAGCCCATAGTTCAACTGTTATAAATAATATTTTTTTAAAAATGTATCCCGTGAAGGTACCTTTAAAGTGAGGCAAATACGTTTTCTGGTTTATCTAGTTTCCAGCTAAAGCAGGTTTTCACAAAGAACCATTTTGGAACTCTGCTGAAAAAGGTGTCAGATAAAATGCCCTTGGTAGTGTTTTTAGGTGGAATTATGAACAGATTAAATCATACCTTCTCTTCTACACATGCCAGTGCCAAGCAGATCTTTACTTGCTAATTTCATTTTTACACCTGGTGAGAGATTACCTATTGAGTTACTAAAGCAAAATTTACCTTTTCAAGTTCACCACTGAGCTGAGAGATAAATACCTACTTAGATGCTTGAATTCAAGCAGACAGGTTCTCCCTCCGGAGCACTGTAGAGATTTCCATTCATTTGGCATGGAAGCCAGGTGCTTATTTTGGGAGGCTTTCGCCACTAGACATCTAAATTCAGATCCAAGCTAGACAGTCAGATGCAGAGTTGCAATAGGTAGATGCAAGCTGGGTCTTATCCCATATGATTAACATTTTATGAAAGTCAGATGTCCTTAAGTGAAATGTCTCTCCCAGTGGTCTTTCTGCTTTCAAATAGCCATTAAGATTCTGAACTATTTTTAGCATTTCAATATGATTTATTAAATATTAAAAATTTAAGTAGGTAAGGAAAATTACGGTGTATTGCTGTCAACCTGAAAAACAGCCTGGTATGAAAAGTTTTGGAGTCTGTAACTCAGACTGTATTTGGGTCAGCACAAGCCAAGTAATGAGGCAACTTCATCCTGCAGCTACAGACAGTGAAAGGAGGTCAAGAAGTATGAATGCCCAAATGAATGAATGCTCTGAAGTTCTCAGAAAGAGAATGAAACAATTCCAAACTGAGAATTTTGAAGTCAAGTTGGAAAGTAATTGAATGATACAAATTTGGATGAAATAGTCTCAACACCCAAGACAATAACTGTAGTAAAAAAGACACTAAATTTAAGGACAAAATCAAAATCGAAGGTGGCACTTCCCTATTCATGAAACAATATTTTTATTCAAGATAGAAGTATGTATATTCTGGAAGTACATACATTCAGTTCTACACACATTCCATAAAATTCTTCGGTTTTGTGACAAGAACTGATTTTATCAGATGCTCTCAGGTGACCAGCTGCTGTTCACATGGTAGCAGATGTCCAGACTGCTGTCCAGAACCCTGCTGCACCCCAGCTACTCCTTCTTCTGCAAAGGCTCCTCACAGCATTGTTCTGACACACCCCACAAATCACAGGAGGCTGCACTTCCCACGCATTCCCATTTCTTGGAGGTGTTATGCTAAACACTTGCTCTGAATTCCTTCTTATGGGGTCACACAAAGAAAGTCTATACATCTTTAGAAGAACTACTGAATGGTAGCATTGTCCTCTGTGTCTTATATTGTTAAAAAGTCCTTAAGATTTCGAATAAAGTGAAGCAATGGAATGTTGAAATGTCTTCCAAAGCAATGGATAAAATTATCTGAAAATCTCATTAATAGATTAGAGTCAATCAAAGGTGTACAGTGCTTTGTGGACAGCTTTGTCAAACAAAAGCTGCCATGCTATGAATACATCTGGCACATGGTGGTGATTTTAATCATGATAAATTGTGGGCAATATAAAAATAAGACTAATCACTCCATATGACGCATTACTCACCAGAAATTAACATGCATTTTGGAAAATAAATTAATTCCTGCTGTCCTTTCTGAAATATGTATTATTAGACTTATTAATTTTGACAGTGACTTTTCCAAGGTACAGTATTCAAAGGCAAAGTATTTGGTTATTATCTCTCATAAAAACAGATAAAACATTTAAATACAGCATAAATTGTGTCACTGAAATAATCTCCTATTGTTGGTAAACTTTTAAAACAAACTACAAGGGAAGGGCTTTCTATAAAGCCATTCGTTTTGTGGAAGTAAGTAATCACAGTCTAAATTTCACAGAGTTACTCTGCATTTGTATGTAATTTTATTTTTAAATCAGTCATGCTGCAGTTTGTGTGAAACCTTCCACCCCAACTGTGCTTTTCAAGGACAGCACTTGATCTGGAAGCTTCTACAGCTGCCTAACAATTCACGCACATCTGCCAGCTCTTCAGGTGCCTGGAGAGTGCATAAAAGAGCACAGATACTGGGGGTTTTTTGAGATGCTTCAGAGGCCCTCCACTTCTGAATCTCCTTTTGACTTTTTGGCTGCCAACATCACAAACTCATCACAAAGGTTGCCACACGACATAAAACCTGCAAACCCGGCTGTGGGCGGAACAGCGCAGGTGCACAAGAGGCCAGCTCTTAGGGGGGAGATGTTTGGCTGCTATAGCGTTTACCTACTGAGTTTGTTTTGTCAATACATCCAGGTGCCTTGTCCCTCAGAGACCATGATCCCTGGAGAATGAGCTCCCTAAAAGTGAGAGACAACTCCACTGGAGTCAGATGTAAAAGAACAGTGAGAACAGTTTGACCTAAGACAAGCCTTCTAAATTTGATGATATGTGGCAAAAGGACTGTTACATATTTGCAAGAAGCAATATTAAAAAAAAAAGTTATAGTGTAAATTAAGTGATACGTAAAGAGTAATGACCTAAAAGAACAAGAGCAGTACAGCATTTAAAAGGTTAACATTTTACCTAATTAACAGAATAGCTTCTAAGACAGACTGTGAAAAAGAAAGCAAGATACTCAAAGAGAGAGTTCTAGGGTAGGGAAACTCAAATATATCTTGTAAACCTCTTTAACAGGCTTCTTAAGAGTTTCTAATTCAAATTCTTTTATCCTGCCACACCTCCTTCTCAACTCAGTACTTTGAAGATTAAAGCAAATATACTGGAAAAGGTGCCAACAGGACCCTGCTCTTCAAAATGATCAACCAAAAGTAAACATTGCACACTAGCTCCTGAAGCTGTAGAGTTTTGGGCCACTCTCTAATTTTTCCCTTTCTCGCTTTTCTTTGCTATTTTTCCTTCTCATTTGCCTGTTATGGGCCAATTTCGCAATTCCAACCCTTATCTCCATGTTAATAACAGAAAAGATACTGCTCTCTATGTACTTTGGAAAACCTGAATGGACTCACATGACAATCAGATATCAAGAACTACTCCTCTTCCCTGACAACTGAGATGGAGTATTCAGATCCATGGATATGCTATTCTTTCATTACAATTCAATTGGGCCTAGACAACTAGTATACAAATACATCAATCTGTGTGTTTATGCTTGTGTGAGTGGAAAAATATTTACATTTTAAATTGAAAATAAGTAGGATGTCAATGTCTTGGGAACAAAAGAGAGTTTGATGATTACAATATAATCTTACCACACAGGCATGCCAGACTGTTATAAATTTGCAAAATCTAACTCCTTAATAATGAAAGATTTTGCAGTTAAACTTCTACATTGGGACCACTATGAAGAAAATGAAAAGGTTTCTAACTGCATCCACAGGGCTTTCTTTCAACTAGAATAAAGAAGACATTTCCAGCATCAGCAAATAGCTGTCAGACCTTTACAAAGGGACATTTACCACAGTTATTAAACAAAAATAGATGTTTATAATAAAATTTTGCCTTGCTCTGGTTCACCCTTGATCATCCACCGTACCCATTTGTGATCCTATGATGAGATGTTGCCATTTGTAGGTTTTGCTAGATAGACACAATGGATATGTGTAGGACACACATATTTTAGCTGCCACTTTACTAATAAGGCAAGCATTTTCTCTTTCCAAACAGAACTTGTTTAAAATCACGGTTTTGGTTTTGATCATCAGATATGAATAATGTGAGTTGCTACTGAAGCTTGCTTCATAACTCTATTACCATTTGTATCCTGTGTCCTAGTTGTTCTGTGATTCTATAATGTAGCTCTAAGATGCCAGCTACAGCCAACAAAGTTTAAAACATTTTGTTTTAACACAGGGAAAGGGTGGTATAGCGGCTGCAGATGGTATTGCCTTGGAGCTGGCCTCATTGCTTGCAACTGGTGCTGTTAAAAAATACTTGTAGACCTTATTAATCCAAAACTTTCAGAGTCTCCAGCAGCAATTTACCTGAAAAGGGGTAAGCTCAGGCCCTTACAATGACCTTCTCCTCAATCTCCTGTGTCCCAATGCATGCACATGATGCCCAGATGCGGCTGATGTGGCACAAGATTTGGAGCATCTAGACTCTCATCTTTGTAAATTCCTATTTGCTTTCTCTTTGGTTTGCAAGGGGTGAAAGTTACACAGACCCTGATGGAAGCCAACAGTGCCAGTGAAGTTAATAAAAAAGAGCTTCTACTACTGTGAATCAGTTTTTCAGGGCTGCAAGTTCAGCCAATGGCAAATTGCTCACAAAATGGCCCTGTACTATCTTCCTGGAAGATGATCTCCTATGAGACTTTTCAGAAATATCTTGATTGCTCCATCTCTTTTCTTACGGTAAGGTAAGACTGCAAATGCTCAGAGACTTTCACTAATAAGATGTTCAATAAATGGTGGGAATACATGAACAGGTTGTGATCCTTTGTGGCATTCCAGTGAATACAAATTCTTTCAATAGGAAAACCAACCCATAGTATTTTCTTTATTGAGAAATACAAAGTATTTCTGTCTCATATTAGACCTTCTGCCTCATATTAGAGGAGAGAAACAGCATCACTCTGTACCACTCACCACAGGCACAGTGCTAATGAGAAATCACAAATGCAGTGCTATTACTGAGAAACAATTGGGGTTTTTTGATCATAACTGAAATAAAATCTCTTCAGGAAATTTTGCAATAATTTAACTATTTAAAGTAGGAATCTCATGAATTTTCATTTTATATACCATTTCAAGGCTTTCCACTTCAAACTTAGAATATGAATGTGCTGTAAGTTTAGGAAGCTGCTTTGCAAAACCTTACACATATTACTATTTCTACAATTAAAAGATTGACATTGTTGTCAGGCAGAGGAGCTTGAAGGGAAATGGGTGCCTGTGGTGGTGTTACACATGTGAAAAACAGAAACAAGAACCCTAATGAAACTGTTCAGTGTGTATAGCATGTATGAGTGTCCCCACCTGTGGGTGTGTTTGGGCACACTGTGTGCAGGAGCTTGGAGGAGTAAAGGAGAGAGGGAAGGAATATACAGTGGTATCTCTGGTTGTATCATTCTGCCTTCCAGCAGTTTGCAGCCAGAGAGCTTTGTGAAGGAGAAACTATCTTCCTCTCTTTGTTTAGCAGTTCCTTTCCAGCTGTAAATTCATTAGGTTTCCTGTTACATATAGAATCATGGAATATCTCAAGTTGGAAGTGACCCATGAGGATCATCGATTCCAACTCCCCGCTCCTTGCAGGACTACTTAAAGCTAAAAAAATATGAAATAACAGCATTGTCAGACAATAGAGCTTTTCTGAAATGATGTAAGTATGTGATACAAGATGGGTGTTTTCACTTCTATACTTGCTACAATGAGTACTTTCTAAGGGAGAAGTTTGGAGTCAAATTGTGACTTGTTACAATTGAACAAGTCACCGTGTTACTTTGAATGTGGACTTTTCAGTCTTCCTGGGCAAAGCTTCCTATTGTTTTAAGAAATCTCTAAATTTCACAGTTTTTCCCCTGATTTTCCTTTGGTTTGTTTTTGTTTTAAGCTGCAGTGTGCCCAAATGAGAAGCAAACCTTGTTTCATCCTTCTAGGATACAGAAACCTCTGGCAGAGAGGCCAGGGCAGAAATGCCTAAAAGAAAGAGAGCAGGAAATAGTCTCTTTGAAGCACAGGGATGGAACTGGTATATTTCAATTTAAGTGTTGATGTCAAGATCCTGGAAAGCATCACCTGCTTTACTTAAACACAGTATAGGAACATACGTTCAGGCCTGAGGGAGGACTTGGGGCAAGTGAGCACTCCCACGGGTCCAACTCCATGTCCTTCGGTCAGGAGCACTCCACATCTGAGCTGACATTTGAGTCAGCACCTGCCCCCTAGAAAGGAGCCCAGGTGCTGTATAGTGGCAGTGCAACAGGTTACAGAGAGATGTCTCAGCAAGGTCATTTAGGACATCTGCAGAAGTTCCTAACTAAAAGAGAAATTCATCAAAAAGTGACTGGCTTATTTATTGCAACGTGGAGCTTTTTCTAACCTACACTTCAGTTTTCATCTTTTGAAGCAATGTACCATGAGCAGATAACTACTATAGATCAATTGAAATTATTATTTATAGGCTAGAGTTCTACTTCTTCCAAATCAAATCTCAAGCCTTCCTGCTTTCAAATATCTTTTTAATTTGCTATGAACAAAGCAGAGGAAATCTATCATTGAGGAATGAGACTTGGGCTTATATTTGATCATTTTCCTTTCACATTGTAGATTAACACAAAGAAATCTTTATATCACTGAGCATTTCAGATAAGAGCTGACAGTATCTACCTATGTATGTCAACAGAGGCATCAGCAGGCTTTATTCTATCTACAAAAAAAAAAATCAGGCTGATCCTTCTCCCTCAGCTATGTAATACAAGCTTTGAAGAAGTAACTGTAATTTATTTTTTAAGAAGTAACTGTAATTTATTAACTAATTCATGCCATTTACAATACTGGTCTTTACTTGTATTTAGAAAAAGCTGAGAGCCACTAGATTATCATCAGCAAACTTCTCATTTTCATTCCTTATTTCTGTTACCGGTAACTAGGAATGCTCCAGGCCAGAGTCCCTCCAGTGCAATCCCAGGTGCAAGGCCTGGGTACCACCTAAGTGTGAGGGATATGTGCTCCCACTGCTCACCAGCTGTGCCCATGGAGGTGCTGTGCCTCCCCACCACAGTCACAGCACCGCGCCTTCCGGGTGTTCACCACCCACTCCAAAAGGAGGCCAAAACGCCTGAGCCTGGATCTCTGTCCAGCTGCTTTATTAAGCAGTTGTGCACGTGGTACGTAGTGCAGCTTGGCTCATTGGCACTGATTCATCAGGCCACAATAATATGCTTCTCTTGTTGCCCATCCCCTGCCATACCTGCTAGCCCAAAGCAGGGAAAAATGGGAATTCAGCCCTTTGTACTGACAATCTTTTCTGTTGTCTTCCACTCTGGCACTCTCATTTTTTGAGAAGTTCTAATTGGTGGCATTTTATTTAGGATTTGAAAAAAATCTGAAAATTAAGCCTACCATTATTACTTTTTGAGGATTATTATTTAATAACCAGATGTCTTCTTGTAGAGCAGAGGCTGCAGTTTGAAATGAATGCACATGAGATTTGTACCTCCTTTAGGTAGTATCAAAGAGTAAACATAATATCGCCAAAATTGTCTTGCACTGATCATTGCTGTGATTAGTATATACAATACATTAATTTAACTGGGTAGTTACTACAACCATCAGTAAAAATAGACAGTTATTAACAGCATAAAGTATATAATTGGAATACTTTCCTAATTTGTTAGGTAAATAAGAAAAACAACTTGTGAATATGTATTTTTGTTCTATACTCAACATGATACTGTCAAAGACACTTTCAACTATTTATACTATAGAATCATAGAATGGTTTTGGTTGAAAGGGATCTTCTAGAATACCTAGTTACACAATCCCCCCTGGTCAGAGAAAGGATGATTAATTTCACTAGGAATTTCCTAGTTAAGTGTTTTAATAAATATACATATGATCACCCAGGCTTCATTTTCACATATTTAGAAATAGTAAAATAATTTTTAAAAAAGAATTGAAAAACAAAAATACAGGTTTTCTATTTATTTTTAGTTCTGCTGCTGTCACATTTCGAAGTGGTATGAGAACAAAGGCTTGCAACTATTCAGTTATGAATCACTGCCAAACCCGTATCCTCCTTATAAAGTAGAGCTAAGCCAAGCCTTCCCAGCTTGTGTCACTGAGCTGATATCTGCAGGACAAATGATTTCCTAGGAACAGAGGCCCAGATCACAAAACTAAAAGGAACATATAAGGTGCTTATCGACCAATTTGGTACCACTATCACCTTCAAAACTGCTGCTTCACTGTCACGGGACTTTGAGCTGACCATAAGGCATCCTCAGGACGGTGCCACCTGAGAGCAAATTAGCTGCTCAGAGATCCAACATGGGCTAAACTTTACAGCTTCCCAGGACCCAAGATTATTTCTCGACACAAGTCTCTCCACTTCTTTCCAGCTATGAGACATTCTCAGCATGCCAGTGGATTTATAGATGGAGACGGAAAGACATGGAGACACCTGCAAGTTTTGACTTTGGGAATACCATAGCTGAGAAATGGTTTTGAGTGTCTTGGAGATTGCCTATATGGTGGCTCTGACAGAGAATTGGTTAAGCAATGCACCAGGCACTGAGTTGGGAGGTTTCAGCAGCTCCTTATATAATTTCTCTCTTTCCAGATTATGAAGTATTGTGCAAACTAGAGATGTTTAAAAGGAAGAGCAGTGAAGACCAGATGACTCCAATTTTTCTGGATCAGTGGTCAGCCTTCAAACTTCCTTGGGAGGTACCATACATCACTTATACGCAAGCTTTTATTTGAAAATCATATAAAACTTGACAATTATTGGACATGGACTCATTGACATGTGATGGAACCACAAACTAAAAGTAAGACCAAAATTTTTAGTTTAGGTTAGTAGCTGGACCCTGATCTTTCCCAGTAGTAACTTTCAGGTGTTATTCCCTGGCAGGCATTGGCACCACATGACCAGGGGCATTGCTTTTAGCCATTGTGATTTGAGCATTGTGTGATACCATGACTGGCAGGCAGTGCAGGAAATTCTGGGACTAAAAAACTACAGACAAATAAAGTACCCTCTAATTGTATGAAGGCAATCATATAGCTAAATAATCTTGCTGAAAAGATTCAGAGAAACTCACAGCTCCACACTTTAGTGCCGTGGCAGTTGTGTGAAAAATAACTGAACATGTTTCCAGCAGTTACTGTTTTATCACATATTTTCTTCTGCTAAAATTCCAGCTCTTGGATAATTGATCATACGAGAATTTTAAGGTTTTTCAATAAAAATGCTCATAGATCATAACGCTGGGAAAAGATGGTCTGAACCAACCATCTAAGTATAATTTTGTGTCCTAAGAAACCTGGCTCGAAAAACACAGTGACAACATTTATGTTTGGGACCATAAGTAGAAATAAGCATATTGTATTCTATGAGATAATGCCTTGACTGTGAATAGCAGTTCACAGCTTTTGAGTGCTTGTGGCTGATGATAGGATTCCAAGTTTTAATAATTGGAACAGCACCTGTGAACACATTGAAAAAAAAAAAAAAATACTGGATAGCTCCTCAGCCCAAATGCTGTAAGTGCATGGTATATTTTATGACCTCCAATGAGGCAAAGAGTGACCAGATGTGTTTTTATAAACGATGAAAAAGAAAGAGAAATGAAAGAATGAGAAACACTTCAGAAAATCTTCTGTAAATTCAATAGCGTCTTGTTCCACTGCATTTCTAACCAATGAGATGTGAAATCACCAGACCCGTCAGCAATAAAGTAAGTTTGACTTCAACTTACAGATTTTTTTAAGTGGCTATCACAACTTGAAGATATTGAGATAAAGAACCTTTGAGATAAACTTCTTGAGACTGGCAATAGCTAAAAGTGTGGCTTTTAACTTGAAAGTGATGTATATTTTAATAGATGCTAGAAATCTGATCACACACTGGGTAGCCCTGTGAGGAAGCATGCAAAGTAGAATGAAAGTAATGCCACTGGCCCAATGATCGTACATTTTACACATGGGGCAAAACAACCAAGGGAGGAACAGGACATGGATGATACAGATCAAACCCATCTTAGCAAGTCAGTAAGTTAGTCAACACCACAGATGCTCCTCAGTCTCTATATTTTCACATTTTTGTAAACAGGGTGGGGAAGGGGTTAGTGTTTGCATTGTGTTTTTTCAGTTTTTTCAGAGCAAAAATTGCAGAGCCTGTGATCAGCTAAGCCACACTGCTGTGGTTGATTCCTATTAATATTACAGTAAATATGCCCTTACAAGTTCCTGAAAACATAGATGTGGAATCAAAAATACTCTCTGTGGGCCTATTAAGAGCACCACAAAAAAACCCCATTAACTCAGAAAATGAATTAAACATTGTAAAGTTAATGCTTGCAGTGCCACCTTGTGTTCAGAAACATTTTCTAAACCTTTCAACCCCTCAACCGTTTATTTGTGCCAGTGAAGCCTTCCAGCCTTCCTGGAAACTGATTCCTCCCAAGACTAGTTTAACATCTCCTTGGACACTGGAGAAGCTGCTTCTCACACGTTTTATCATTAAACTTCTTTCTAGAGTTCCAGAGACCTCAGTTCAGAAACCAGATTCTTCTAGAGCTAGGATATTCCTTAAGCCATAGCCAAAACTGGCTGTTAGGACTTTCCCTGATAAACTGGGAAACAGGAAAACTCCTTGGAGAGTGAATAAAATTACTGGCATTTTGGAACTTTCAAGGAGAAGTTTTTGCAAAAAACATTCAAGCAAATTACATTAACCTGACTACAACAGGCCACAAAGATCTACATACAAGTATAGGTCCAGATTTAATCTCTCTCCACACAGAGGAGATTTTTTTAATTTACCAGCAACTCACTTCTAACTGCAAAAAACTCTGGTGAGAAAACACAAGCAGTCACTCTATATGCAGTAGAACACTAAAGTAGGTCACTTCTATTCCATAAGAGAAAACTTGCAGAATTCCAGGGTAGCACCGTGAGGAAAGTGTAGGTAATCATTCTCAAAACCCCTGAAATTTCTCCCAAAACTAGTAGCACAGGTGAAGGAATTCCGCTGAAGTTCAGCATATTATGGTCATTTCAACAACATCACAAGAAACTAGATGTTGTTCTCAAACTCCCAAAGCAGCAGATTTATTTCTTTATAAATGTATGTTATTTACATCTAGACATATTTTTGAAGAAGTTTAATGACCACAGTTCAAGGGTTTCCTGGTTATATAAGGTTTCCAGATACAGCAGAGACAGCAGTGGTGCATATAAACCAGAATGTATGGATAGGAGATACACCTACACCTACTGCGCAGCCTTGGGGAATGTAGGGTGCACAGAGGAGTTTAGCTGGGCATGGGGCTCTGTTTCACCCCTTGCGGTATGAATACCAAACATGCAGCACCACTTGGTGTTGGCCTAGGATCAGGAAAGTTTAACTGGTTCAGTTAACTGCACTGCTGCACTCTTCCTACGGAGCGCCGCGAGGCGGAGCTCACTCCTGCACACATTTGTGAGGCTGCTCCAGAGAAGGGACCCACCAAGAGCAATCCCTTCAGGGGTGCCAAAGCCTTGCAGGCATTGTCCTGGGGAATGAGTCATGGAACATGATGCAGAGATTTCTAAACCTCACATTCTACCCAACTCACAAGCACCTTCCCTGCCACGGACCTTCTGAAACAGCAAACCCTGAAATGCCTCCCATGGCCTGGTAGCATCCTCTGCTGATCTTGCTGAGGCATGCTGTGGTTTAGTGAGGATGAGGAAGGACAGGAGAGCAACAAGGAGGTTCCAGGTAGCTTGAGGCAGGAGGAGTTATGGAGTGGCTATCCCAGAAGATGGCAGCATGACGCAGGATGGTGAGCAGTACCACCACCAGACACGCCTTGGCCATAACCACATGCATGAACAATGTTGCTGGACACTGCTAAGTCCTGACCTGCTGCTGTGTGTCAGCACTTCAGTGACAAGTCTGTCGAGTGCCATTTCAAGCCAGGAAGACTTGAATTAAGTCACTAATTTCAAGATATGAAAAGCCACTTTCATCGAAGGCTGACAGAAGGGCTGAGGTAGGATGGGAGCTCTGGAAATCATCTAGTCCAACCCCTGCTTAAGCAGAGTCAGCCAGAGCCAGTTTCCTAGGACCATATCAATATATCTTGAATATCTCCAGGGATGGAGGCTCCACAACCTCTCTGAGCACCTCTATGAACTTGTGTCAGTGTTCACCATAAAGTCCCAGTGTGGTTCTCCAGGACCTTCACCACCTCTGCCAGAGTGGAAGGAGCATTCCCAGATCAAGCAGCTGAGATAATACAGCACTTGTCAGTCCTAGCTCCCCTCCACTCTAGAGTGAAACTTACTTTTTTAAGTTTTAAGAGGACTTCAAATATTTGAAGTGTGAATGCGTGAGCCTTTCTTTCACCGAATGCCACAGCTTTAAAGAACTGTGAGATTCAATAAAACAGTTCAAAAGCAAGATGGGAAGGAGAACAGATTTAAGACAAAAGACTCTGACGTTTCAGCTAATTTGAGCTTCTGTTTTGCAGACTTCCATTGCAACGGGTAGAATCCCATTAATATGTGCCTGGATTTGTTGAACTAAACATTCGTACACAGTGACTACTCCTCAGGCAGAGCAATCCCAAGGCTCACAAACTCTTTGCAAGATAGCTGCCTTCTTTTCTCTCCCTTACTTCAGACTGCGGCTGCAAAATCAGCTGCATTCCCGAAGTATGAAAATTCTCTTGACATATCTATCCACTCCACATTCTGTCATGCCAAAGATCTTGCTGTCCTGAGCTTCAGGATGTTCTGACCAGGTCATGGTCGAAAGAGGGAGCACAAGCCCCTCTGCTTTTATTCTCAGGGCTCCATTACCAGCAAAGATGCTCAGTTTATTTACTTTTACTTTTTTTTTAACATGGCATTTTCAGTTCTAAACAATTTATGGAAGCTGTTTGGAAATTCAGAACACTCCTCATCACACAATGCATGAAATCTGAAGATAAATGGATGGTGATTTAGGGCCTGAGAAATAAGAGTTCAAAATCAGGCAGGATTTACGGTTACTTCAGAAATACAAAAAAAAAATCCCCAGACCTGAAGTTATGACTTTCAATCCTTGATCAAAACAAATCCTGGAGTATATGTACATGAATATATGTATGTACATGTACTGCATCTATATGTATGCACGCATGCATATGTGTGTTTTACCACATCTAAAATGAGAATGAACATTTCTATCCCTTTACAAAGAAGGAAGGAAATCTCCCTTTACACATGGGGACAATCAAACACCAAAGACACAACAGGGATCTTGGCCAGACTGCACCAGTGACAGGGCTGGCAGGACAAACCTGGGGCTTTAAGCTCACAGCTGGCTGCAGACCCCTGTGTCTCTGCTGAAGGGCTCAGCTCAGCTGAACGTGGTTACAGGTTACAGACTGAGCCATCTCCCATTTGCTGTGCTCTGACCCCAGGCAGAGCAGCTACACCGCTGTTTGAATTTGTCTGGGCTATAATCTGGAAGGCTTGACTCCCTCTCTGTTGTCATAGGCTCAAAACCACATTGTGTCAGCGATGAGAAGGCGTTAAATTGTCATGTCTGCTAAGAAAAGAGACATGCAGGGCAGAGAACAGCAAGAAGAGCATCCTGTGGGAATGCTCCTGCTTACAGGATTTGGGGGTCTGTGAAGTGTGCCTTTGGAAATTGCAGATTTTTAAGACAAAAAGGAAACAATTACCCACTAGCTAGTTTACACAGGAGAGGGAAGTATCGATGTGGCTATGGGTGTTATGACACTACCAAAAAGAAGCATATGCTTTTGGCTGCAAAAAGTCCCAGCACAGCAATGAACACAATGAAATCTCTGTGCAAAGAATCGTATCAGTTTCATGAAGGCCAGACTTTGAGGGAAATCTATAGCATTGGCAATTCTCCCAATTTCATGCAGATTCTTATACTGCTTCTACCTCAACTGTGGATGTGTCCCTGTGTGAAATACCTTTAAAAACATTCCTAGTGCTGTTGGCTAGGGAAACATGGTCAAAAACGTGATGCACATGCACTCTGGAATTCAATCACAAGATGACAAAATGAATAGATAAGAGCAATAAAATGTTACATTATTATTATTATTATTACTATTATTATTATTATTATTATTAC
>WAAE01012390.1:17771-45332 GCA_013400495.1 Nicator chloris | reverse complement strand
GGTAGAATCCCATTAATATGTGCCTGGATTTGTTGAACTAAACATTCGTACACAGTGACTACTCCTCAGGCAGAGCAATCCCAAGGCTCACAAACTCTTTGCAAGATAGCTGCCTTCTTTTCTCTCCCTTACTTCAGACTGCGGCTGCAAAATCAGCTGCATTCCCGAAGTATGAAAATTCTCTTGACATATCTATCCACTCCACATTCTGTCATGCCAAAGATCTTGCTGTCCTGAGCTTCAGGATGTTCTGTCCAGGCCATGGTCGAAAGAGGGAGCACAAGCCCCTCTGCTTTTATTCTCAGGGCTCCATTACCAGCAAAGATGCTCAGTTTATTTACTTTTACTTTTTTTTTAACATGGCATTTTCAGTTCTAAATAATTTATGGAAGCTGTTTGGAAATTCAGAACACTCCTCATCACACAATGCATGAAATCTGAAGATAAATGGATGGTGATTTAGGGCCTGAGAAATAAGAGTTCAAAATCAGGCAGGATTTACGGTTACTTCAGAAATACAAAAAAAAAATCCCCAGACCTGAAGTTATGACTTTCAATCCTTGATCAAAACAAATCCTGGAGTATGTGTACATGAATATGTGTATGTACATGTATTGCATCTATATGTATGCACGCATGCATATGTGTGTTTTAACACATCTAAAATGAGAATGAACATTTCTATCCCTTTACAAAGAAGGAAGGAAATCTCCCTTTACAGGTGGGGACAATCAAACACCAAAGACACAACAGGGATCTTGGCCAGACTGCACTAGTGACAGGGCTGGCAGGACAAACTTGGGGCTTTAAGCTCACAGCTGGCTGCAGACCCCTGTGTCTCTGCTGAAGGGCTCAGCTCAGCTGAACGTGGTTACAGGTTACAGACTGAGCCATCTCCCATTTGCTGTGCTCTGACCCCAGGCAGAGCAGCTACACCGCTGTATGAATTTCTCTGGGCTATAATCTGGAAGGCTTGACTCCCTCTCTGTTGTCATAGGCTCAAAACCACATTGTGTCAGCGATGAGAAGGCGTTAAATTGTCATGTCTGCTAAGAAAAGAGACATGCAGGGCAGAGAACAGCAAGAAGAGCATCCTGTGGGAATGCTCCTGCTTACAGGATGTGGGGGTCTGTGAAGTGTGCCTTTGGAAATTGCAGATTTTTAAGACAAAAAGGAAACAATTACCCACTAGCTAGTTTACACAGGAGAGGGAAGTATCGATGTGGCTATGGGTGTTATGACACTACCAAAAAGAAGCATATGCTTTTGGCTGCAAAAAGTCCCAGCACAGCAATGAACACAATGAAATCTCTGTGCAAAGAATCGTATCAGTTTCATGAAGGCCAGACTTTGAGGGAAATCTATAGCATTGGCAATTCTCCCAATTTCATGCAGATTCTTATACTGCTTCTACCTCAACTGTGGATGTGTCCCTGTGTGAAATACCTTTAAAAACATTCCTAGTGCTGTTGGCTAGGGAAACATGGTCAAAAACGTGATGCACATGCACTCTGGAATTCAATCACAAGATGACAAAATGAATAGATAAGAGCAATAAAACGTTACATTATTATTATTATTATTACTATTATTATTATTATTATTATTACTACTACATCTACTGCTTTTCAAGCCTTCCTTGTGGATTTCTGACTGGCAGTTCTGGAAAGCTGAGTGATTAAAATACTGAACATCCAAAAAAAACCAGCAGATGCAGCTACTGAATTTACTAGTGCAGTATAAAGTGAAAAGGAGGCCTGGGCATACAATCCCAAAAATCTGGGCCCGAACCAACAGGTGACTCAAAGGGCTTCTGCCTTCCAACAGAGAGAATGAGTAAAGAAAACAAAAATTTACATTTCCCGTTTCATCACAAATCAAAAGATGTGGCAGCTTCAAGTTCCTCAGAGAACCAGTTAGCCAGAAAATGAAATGAAACATGAACCCTCCAGGCAGTGCACAGACTCTCTCATTAGTAGCATTCCCAGCATCCAAACTAGTAAGTCCCAAGAAATGCCAACAGCAGGATAATAGCAAGGTTCTCACTAGGTCTCAGGCTTGTTGGCAACACTAACAAATCCCACTTCTTCTCAGTCCACCATTACTTATTCATGTCTTAGCTCACTCTGTTGTACAGCTATGAGCTGGTTGGAAAATAATTGTAAATTATGCATCACCAGGTGTGTAAGTCTTATAATACATGCACTAGCCCCTTTCTTCACTTACTTTGACTGGGAAGGTGATTATTGACAGGAACCATGCAACAATCCCGTTGCGAGGATTGTTGGGGACATAGCAAGCATCTTGTCATGAAATGGCACTCAAAGCCAGTCTTTTCAGAATGAAAGGAAGGATTTGGGTTTTGAAAGGGCATAATATTTTGCTCCAAAATTGCACAGTAATGTTTGCCAATATTCAGTGCTGCTGTCCTCAGAAGAGAGAAAAGTCTGCTTCTTCCCCAGCTGGTGCCCAGGAATAGAAACAGCAACCTGCACAGTCAGTGCCAGCTTACACATGACCCATTTGGCTGACAGCTCTGGGTATGGAGAAACATATTTGCTCCTCAGTCACACTGAGTTCATTTCCCACTGCTATGGCAGGGTGAAAAAGTATAACGATTAACAAGGGCAATGTTTCCCTCAATTTTAAGGAGCTCCTGAAACTGCAAGGATGCTATAAAGTCATCTCAGTATAAATCTCAATGGGATATATCAAACAACTTTTCCTGGGACTGCTGAATCTTGTATTTATCCACCTTTCAATATTAAAGCAACAAACTCAATACTGAGCAACAGCATATGCTAAAAATTTATTGTTAATTCCTCTTAACCAGAGTCTTCAAGCCTCTTCTTACTGGCTTCTCCTACTCATCTCCTCCTTACTGGTGCTCCTTCTCCATCCTTCCCGCTGTCACCTCTCACAGCTTTGCCCAAGCAGTCTGACACACTGGCCTGCAGCAGTGGCCTTCTTTCAGCCCCCACACCTGCCTTATCTGCTTCCAAAATCTTGGCAGGAAATATGCAAGTAGAAGGCTTGAAAACAGAAGAAAGATGTTTCTTAACACTGCTGCTGTCAGCCCTCCGGAGCAGACAGCTTGAGCTCCCAACTCATCTCTGTGGTGAGAGAATTTAGTAAGTTGGTGCCAGTGCTCTACACTGGTCTTTGAAGCCTTCTGCTCATTAGAGCCTAAAACATTCCCCCACTGAAAGTCTTAATTATATTCATGACAGCTGCCTTCACCCCTTTATACTTCTCTGGGTATAAACCATATGTAAATATATCTTCTAGCGTTTCTTCACATCACCAGAATTACAGAAAGAGGTTTCAATGCAAATGAGAACAACACTCAGTCTGCCTAAAGTAAGTTATATGTGCCTTTTGGTAGGACACAGTATGCCTTGTTCTTCATTCTGATTTTTCATGCCCCTATCACCACTCATTTTGAGCACACTACTGTGAAATGACACAGTAAAAAGGAAATAAAAGATCAAAGAGATATGAGAAAAATCCCATAAATTTCATCATAGTCTTTAAAGTATTGCAACCCTGTACTTTTCACACCTGCCCCCTACTCACTTTACAAGTTATCTGCAAGTAGACTGTGTGTGCTGCTTCCCTAGGAACACTGCATGGAAAGTCAGAGGAGGGATTTTGGTGAACTCAGTGTGGGACATCACATATGTAAGAGACCAAAGTCATGCACTGCTTTGCTGTGTGGGAAGCAAAGGACTAACTTGAAAGCTCTCTGAGGGTATATCTCAACAGCTGGGTGAACACTGCTTTGGGAATGTCCATGTGGGCTGCTAACTACACAAATGACAGGGACTTCTGCACAGATTGGTGTCTGGTGAGACCGAAGAGTGCTGTGTCATTAGGCTGATGATCAGATCCATTCCCTGATGGTGTCACACAGGCTGAGCCCAGCACTGCTGAAATGATTTCAGAGCTCCTGACTCTAGGGCAGGCTCATTCAGGGCAACTGTGTGTTCTTCCATATAGAACTGGATCGCCCTGTATGACTTTCCCTGTGTGTTCCAAGGCATGGAGCACACCTTCACAGACTTTTAACCAGTTGCTCTCTTGCTGATGAATTGTATGTTATCGAGATCAACATAAATTAAAGTTGGTTTATTTGCAGATTGAATGTAGTATTCCTAAATTTACAACCAGGCCAAGTCACCTTGGTAAGCATCAAATGGCAAAAGAAAAAGGGACAAAAATTAAAACCAGACTTCTAGGAAAACTTGCAGTGTCAGAGACTTCTGTGAAGGCAAGAAAGAAGGGAAAGAAATTCAGAATTGGATTATAGTTGAAAAATGGTTACTATTTAGCTGACATCAAAAGGCAGGTTTGAGAGATTTAATACCGTGTGAAAACCCCAGAGCAATGTCAATAGAATTGCTAAGAGAGAAAGTAATGCTTTTCACCTGGAAAACATTTGCATTTAGTAGGAAAGTCTCTACTATTAATTTGGATAGTGACAATGTTTCTCAGGAGTAATCTGGAAGTACAGAATATTAATCTCCAGAGAAAAGTGCCTCCTTGTGAGAGAACATTATCTCCTTTGAGATCCAACCTATGTGTATTACCTCCCATGTGTTATGGCTATGAACTTGTGCTTAAAACGTGAATGCAGGACTCCACAGTGGGCAAATACTTCATAATCACCGACCCTGCTTTGTATCTGTAATTGAAATCTCCAGCCAGGCAGGGACGGTAGTAGTTAATACATAACCCAGTGGCCTCAGAAAGCAGCAGTTTCTAATAAATCTGAACAACTTCCTTCCCATGCAAGTGCCATTACTAAATCCATTCACTGACAGGAAGGATCAGAAAAGTCACAACTATCCAATACACTTGAGTGAAAGGAAAAACATGAACAAAACATATTACTTAGAAACTTGAGACAATTCATGATGAGAGAAAACTTTCAGTTAAGAAGTACCCACTGGCCTGCAGATGCGTGCCCACATCAAGCATTCAAGAAAAGAACATTCCTATAATCGTTTTAACAAGAAATACCAAATAAGCAATTGTGTCTCACCAAAGCTATATAGGAGTCAATTTCTACCCTGCATGATGGAGTTCAGTGGAGACATACAAACCAATTCTTAATTAGCTAAACTGGGTCCTGGGCGTGACATTGGCAACTAATGGCACTTTTTATGGCACCTGAGCCTAACAGCCTGTCTGAGAGGCAGGGTGAACCAGCCTAGATGGAGCACCCTGTAAACACTGCCCTAGGTCTGTGAGAGCCTGCACTAAACTGTAGCGCTTATACACAATTTGGTTTAAGCCACAAAGATACAATCTGACTCGCGTACACCAGGAAATCTGATGTGTGCGCCAGTGTGCCAACAGCAGTGACCTGAGACCCTGGGAAACAAATGTGTCAGCTGATGACAGGCTTAAACTTACGCCAGATAATCCCTGTGCTTGAAAATAAGCAGTGAAGAAAGCACAGCTAAAAGTTGTAATTGCTGTAGCTCACTGAGTGTTCCCTTGGGCATTGTATTCTGAAGCCTGGAATAAAAGCTATCAGCATCCTGAATGGAGCTGTCAAGCCACACTTGTTAGCAAAATTGGTTGATAAGATGAAAAATCCCCTTTTACTTGCAATTGATAGAGGCAATAACTCAGGCTTGCCAGAAGAAGCCTCTAACAGTGATGGCATCTGAGGCAATTTGAAACCATCCAGAACTCCCTGATGGGCTTCTCTGAGTTGGGCTCCCTAGGGATCCTCTGAAATAAGCAGAACCAGAATAAGCAGTATAAAAATCTTTCCATGGTTGAATGTTTATATAGCAGAGAACACTGAATTTCCTCCATGGTAGGTATTCTTTAGAAATGCAACATTGGATATGGAAGACCTTGATGGTCAACACTCACGTTTGTCTAAAGACACAAATTAAAATAGTATTTTTTTCAGCTTTTTATGGGAAGATTCTTAAGGGAGTATTTGAGAGGACCCCCAATGGCTTGTGCAAAACCAGAGAACTCAAAGTATACACCACTACAAAAAGTTTCTTGCCACCCAAAGCAAGGCGGCAAAGAAAATCCCAAAGGTTTTGCTCCGTTAGGAAGAGGTTTTCCTGCTGTTCTTTCTGACTAGATATTAAAAGGTCCTAGCAGAGGCATTTTTATCCACTGAATGTATGCGAGATTTCTAAAGACAGAGAAATTTATTTTTACGTGTTCATGTTACGAATGTAAAAGTCCCTAAGAAATCACCTAAAGGAGCTTGGGCAACTTCCACTGGTTTTTCAGTAAAGCACAGATGAGAAAAATCTTGTCTGATTTCTAAACTGGGAAGAATGTCTTCTTGATACCAGGGTATTCACAGTATGTATCACCAGCACAGGAGGAAGATGTCACTTGCAAAAATTTACATATTTTCTAACGGTGTTACTGCTGTTCTTGTAGAAGCTGACAGTTCTGCTTGTGAGCTGTCACTGCTACAGAACACAGCTCTACACTACTTAGTCCACAGACAGGGCTTGAAGACCAGGAACCATTCAAACTACATAAATACTGTTCTCAATGGAACAATTTATAGCTTTTCTCAAAGGATGGAGACTCAAGATATTCTTAAGAGAAGCCAAAGTAGCTGAAACGCTCAAGGGAAGAAGAATTGCAGGATGTTTCATGTTAGGCATTTACTTTTTTCAAAGCTTGCTGATCCATGCATTGGACACAACCCATTTGTCTCAAGGCTGATAGTGGCTGCAAGGCTTATTCACACATAATCCCTCTGCAACATAAGCAGAGAGACAATTTTTGTTAGAACTGTTTAAAAAAACACAGAAAATTGATCAGTATTACTAGAAAAGTGAATGTACCCTCTGCTCCTCATGAGAACAACCACAAACAACATTACTGGGAATCTCTCCTGAAGTCAGCTCAAAAAGAATCCAAAAGTTGACCAGAATCTCCGCTTGTTCGGCACAATCTGCATCTCTAGAGCATGGGAAGAAAAATATGCTTGTCTGAACAATGTAAGCAGTGGGTGGATGGCTGGCATCTGCAGCTGACTTGGGATAGAAATAGCCACTGAATACCAAGAAGCACTTGGGATTCTGTTTCATCACTATTACTGTTCTTACCTAATACAAAACTTTACAGAGATGCCCCATTATCAAGAGAGCCATGCTATCCACGTTTTGACTCTGGATATTACACCAAATACATCTGTATTTTTACTTGCATTCATTATCACTGTGGGGTTTATATTTTCCCAATAAAAAGCAATGCTGAGCTAATAAATAGCTCAGATCTCCAGACAAGTGCTAGGCATATCTCCCACAAGCCTGGGGCTGAAACTGGTCAGATCTGCAGTAAGTGGTTTTGCAGAAATTCTTGGGAGAGATATTTGCTAAACATAGCCAGTACCAGGCTCTTTTTCCTTTAAGAAAAACTGGCATCTGGAAGAGTCATATTTTAAGGAAGACAGCCTAAGGCAATTCATTTTCTTAAAAGAAGCCCAATCCAACACAAGAAGCAGCTGAGTTTCAGTACAAAATTAGATCTCAAATGTCACAATTGAGCCCTTCAGGCATAAGAAGAGATATATTCAAGACAGAGAAGTTCTCTGTCTAGAGAGGCCCTTCACCTCCTTGAGACCCTTGAAATCTGCTCAGCTTTAGAGATAATAAATCTTTTTAAGCCTTCTCCTCTTAGGTGAGCTTCAACATCACAGAGTCATCAAGAAGGTTCCTATGCCCTGCTGCAGGTTTTTCTTTACTAACTGACATAATTTGAAATGTGGTTTCTAGAAAATCTGTCCACGACTTCATCTCCAGAGGAGCTGTTCTGAAATCTGGCTGATAAATTTGTGGCTATTAGGACCAAACTAAGACTATGAATAGAAGATACTAATTTCTTTTCACAACAGATTTTTCATATCAGATTCAGGATAGATTTTCCTTTTTAATGATGAAAAACTAATCTCTATGTTTCAGAAAGATCAACTCTTCACCTGGAGACCAAGAATTTATATAAACCTGGCTATTTTCTCCATCACCAGCTCTACCTGGGAGGTGAGTGCAATTTGTGAAAAGTGCAGACAAGCAAGTAAATTCTAAGGATAAAAGATGCCTATTCAGTGCCCTGAAGCACTGAATGTAATTCTTAATGCATTTTGCCTTAGCAACACTTCTTGTGTCTCAGAAGCATCTCCACGTAATCTGAAAAGACAGATTCTAGCAAGTCAAACCAGCCTAATTTTATGTCTACAGCAGGATGTTTTCTCAGTGGAATCCTGCTAAAACCAAGACCGTGTACAATTAGTTTCTTCTTGTCACTTTCAGTTATTGCATTAAAAAATAAATGTGTACAGTGCAGCCTTGGAGTTCATAACCTCCTTGAAATTACCTGCAGACGTTTGATCCTCTTCTGTTGGTCGGCTGTGATGGCACTTTATCAGCTTTTGTTGCCCCATTGACTGCCTGATGTGAAGTCTAGCATATGATTTATAAATACTCTTTCTGTACTCAAAAGGTAACAAGACAACTCATATCTGGTCTGCTTAGGTGCTTCGAATATGTAAAACGAACAAGGAAAAATCACTCTTACTTCCCCCTTAAGGCAAGTTTTAGCATTTCTTTCTTGAATGCTTCCTCTCCAGGCTTTTCAGACCCTGGTACTAAGATGTCATTCAGGTATCCAAAAAACCTCCCCAGGGATGTGGTGAGAGGACTCCGCATCACTGGAGGTGTTCAACATGCAATGGAACATGGTGCTAGGTAATCCCAGACGATCTTTTGAGGTCCTTTCCAGCCTGGGCTGTTCTAGGATTCTGTCTCACTCACATACAGTGGTTTCATGAATCTGAAGTGTCTGAATTTTTTTAGCTTTAATTGACCACACTCTTTCTGTACTTTTTAGTCCCTTTATTCTGGGGAATTTGGTACACATGATGGAATATGCCATAGGAATGTGTGCCCAAGTGCAAAAGCACACACAGGTTCTTCAGCTAAGTATGCATGAACTACACACCTCAGGATAGTCATTAAATGCAGTCACATTAGTAGTATATTGCCAAATTTCACATAGTAATTTTTCACTGCTTGAGCACTCTGAGGCTCAAATAACAAAACCAATTTTTCTGTTTTATAAGTTACTCATATTGAAAGCTCCAGATGAAGATTGATAGTTCTGCCCACTGTATAACAATGCCATTTTTCAAATAGGGGCCTGCAAGTGAGGAAACCTGCTGTTTTTTACTACTCCCACAGTAGACTCAAACTCTCAGAGAGCACAGGAGACCTTGTAAAGGACTGTGAGATTTACTGATTCATGGTCTTTTGAGGGAAGTGTAAGATGAGATCTGCAGAAGGAACTGGCACATGGAAAAAAGCAAGATAAATGCAGGGTAATTTACAAAAGGACTTGGCTTCAAACAGAGGCGGTGCTTTCTTTCCTTAACTATTTTCAAATCCCAATGGTGCCTCTGTGGCCCCAAATGTGTTTCAGCACCTTTTCAAATACAGCTGAACTTTGAGAAAAGGTTGAAAATAAACAGCTGAAAATATATATGGTTAGCTGAAAAATGGTTTTGGCGTTATGTGACGGAAATGGCCAGGAGGATCCTTTCATCTAGCAAACAGTTTTAGCAAGCTACATGTTTTAAAAACCCAGCAGAGCTCATACAAAACACTTTCATGGAGGTGTCACTGACCATGACCTCGGGTTTGTAGTCACATCTTGGTCTGATCTCCTGTTCATATGCAACCTTCAATTCTGCTTTAGCCATGCAACTGCTCAAAGCCCAGGGCTTTGTAATACCAGAGTTTATTTCTTGTTCACATCCAGAATTTTTTATATATACGTGTGTGTGTGTGTTTGTGATAAAACATATTGCACATGATGCAACATTTATCCTCATTATTTTAGACAGTCATCTACAGACAGTTGAAAAGAAATAAATAAATGACATATAGTTATAAAAGTAGAGAAAATAAACCCACAAATCAGGGTAATGTCAAGAAGGAAACAAACTATCATTATGCCTTTTCTTTAAAAACCAAACCAAACCAAACAACCACCCAAACCAAACAGTTTACACCCACCCTATTTTTGAACGTATGACTTTGGACACTGTTCTTTAAAATTCACTCACCACTCCCATTTCACATGTTAGACCTTAACCATTCAAGCCTGTATGAAAAATCCCATAGCTCTGTGAGTAATTACTACTTGTGCTTGCTCTCCTATCCACTGATCTTTTGGTTTCCTCACGTAAGCAACAACTGCTTTCCTGTTTCTTTCCCTCTTCTTTCTGCTCCTCCTCCTGAATACTCTTCATCATGATAGAAAGGCCGCTTTATTTTCTTTTAAAATTACTGCTGGAACGACCCTGTATGAAACACTGCCTTGAGGCTTTCCTGTCAATCTATTAAGCTGTTATGCTCCAGATACTGCAGAGATAAGCACCAAAAAATGCCAGGGGGGGTGGAAATCAATAAAATAACGTACTGTATAGGTGAGACACCGTGAACATGATTTGGTTGAGCAATGTCACAGCATGCAAGACCCTTTGATCAAAAGATTGTGAAATGGTAAAAACCAGAGACTTGCCAGACCCTGATTAACACGAAATGAATGCACAATGTAAGGGTTAGGATTCAAGTAAGCCCTGAAAAGAAAGAAATGTCACATTCAGTTAAGTGACTGCAGCATGGCTACATTTAGAGAAGACTTTCTAGTTTTTAAAGGTATTTCTGGCTCCATCATTACTTCTGAGAGGGAGACTTTCAACATGGAATCACCTGTACCTACATGCAAACTTGGATAATTGTTTCTGCTTTAGTTTTCATATTTTTAAGTTCTGATTTTGATACCTTTGTGCTTATACCACTGTAAACAGTTTACACCCCCCTGAAAAGTGAATGTAACATTTATGTCATATTCCAAGCACTCTTTTTGGGCAGATACGTAAAGTATCTAAGGTCAAGTTTTGTTCTGTGTGCACACAGCATATAAAGATGCTGCAAACTCCTTTATGTTTAAGAGAGAAGATACAACGAGAAGAAAACCAGGGCAGAATCTTCCTATTCACGTTGCCTACTAGACTCAAAATATGTTTCACACCAATTCAGGGAGCACAAAATGGACTTCAGACATGCAGCTTACAAAAAGGAAAGCAAGACCAGTAGTTCCCAAGTATCTCAGAGAAAAAAATAATAAATACCAATGAAATATTGTTGCTGTTGTGGTTGTTGTTGTTGTTTACATTGAAAAGCCTGAAGCAAATCCTCCCCCTTGCACAGCCTCCCTGCTAGGGAAGGAGAAAGCCAGCTGTGAACTTGTTTACCCACGTGGGTTGTCTTTGCAAGCAGTGCACATGCAGTAGCTAATGTGAATTCACCAATACATTACTGGCATTTCCAGTCAGCCAGCTGGCTCTCACCCTGCCATGGTTCAGATTCCTTTTCACTAAGTTTGCAGCAAGTTATGAGGCCGAGTCCCACAGCTTTGTCCCACTGCTGGGTCCAATACTGTGAACTGAAGACAGTGAACCATTCTGGAGACACTCAAAGTTCAAGCAATTCTAATAAAATATCTAATAAAGTATGTAAGGTCCAGGATCCAAGTCCTGAAAACAAAGCTGTGACATCTACGTATATGATTTTCTCTTTTTTTAACTTCTAGTTTTTCTTAAAAAATCTTAAAAATTCAACAATGAGCATGAATCTTCACACCAGTGTCAACAAACACAGCAGTGCCATGGCTGCAGAGCCATGGTGATTGACTCGGCTCAGTGACCTGCTGCCTCCCAACCCATGTTTCCTGCATGTTTCCTGCATGTTTTCTTCAGGGCACACCAGGCTGAGTATCCAGCTATGACCTGATACACATTCAAGCTTCCTTGTAGGGCAGATGCCCAGGCAGTGCTTTGTGACACGTTTACAGTGCCTACCAAAGGCAACCAATGACAATGATACTCAAAAAGTCCCTGAGCCACAAACCATGGGAGCTGGGGAAAATAGTCTGGGGAGCTATAGCTGCATTCCTGCCCTGTCTGCGACTCTGCCCTATAAGCTTGCTGCTGGCACTGTTGGAGATAAGATACAATGCTGGACAGATCTCTGGTCTGGACTGTCACAGTCATTCTCGAGTCCTAAAGCCCTGGTGACAGCTTGATATATTCCACGCTCACTAATCTATTGTGACAAGGACTTGTTCTAACACTTCCAACTCCAAAGCAGTCATTTTTTAAAAGATATTTTAAGCCAGGGAAGTATTCCTTTTCAGCTCTGTTTGGCTTTAACACTGCAAATGTTGGAAAAGGTAGCACATTTTAAAATTTTATTTCCATCTGTTGACCAATGGAGTGGATGGCCAGTTGAAAACCAAAAACAGGTAGAAAAAAGCAGAAATGGGGTTTTGGAAGTTTAGACCTTTCAGAAAGTTCCCTAGGTTCCCCAGGAGCTTATACGGCTACTGCCTAGGTGAGCAGAACAATCAAGGTGTCAGTAAAATGCCATCCACAGCAGGAGAGTTCAAAAAGATTAACTGAGCTCTCCCCTTCCCTGTCCTAACTTCAAAACAGCACCTGCACACACACACACACACAACCAAGGCAAAGCTTAGAGCTGAGGTTTCAACAACAGCCACAGACTCGTACACCACCAACACTGCAAAGGCCAGATGCTCCTGTGCCACATGGCACCTAGAGAAACCATATTTATGAGCTCACAGAGACTAGAAACCTACGAAATCATCAGCCTGAGAAAAAACATTACTTCTGGTTTTCATTCAAAAGGTACAGCACCATTTCTACTGCTTTTTGTATGGCCTAGAAGTAGCCCCTCAGTGCCTCTCAGGTTAGGATGTAGCCAGCTCCTCCTCAACAAAACTCCGCTTGAAAAACTACCCACACCTGCATACATGAAATTGTGCTATGAATTAGAAAGACATCTTCCTCAGATTCATTATTAACAACTGGATAAAGGCTGGGACACCCATTGAAACGTGTATCTTGGTTCATCAGATTCTCAACTTCCTCATACTGCAGAATGTACAACCATTACACAATACATGGACACATTCTGGCAAGCTTTTGAACTAAAAAACATACAAGAAAACTCTTTTGGAAGAACAGATAAAAATGTTGAAATATAGACTAGCTTTAAAGGAAAGGGGAATTTGAAGTCTTACTGATATTTCTAGAAAGAAAAAGAACCCCCCCCCCCCCGCAGCTACAATGCAAGTCTAATTCCTCCGGGTAGTATCTGCAGTTGTACTATTTATTTTCTTGTTTTCTCTCTCTTCCCCTTTTCTTTTGTAAAAATATATAAATCAGAATGGAAAATGACTGAATGCACACAGTAATCTTCTTATAAACCATATATGCAAAGGAGGCATATTCTGAATAAAAGAGAAGTTAATTTTCTCCTTAATTACCTTCGATTACAAGTGACCTTCATTGTTATTTGAACTTGTAACATTAGCAAATTAAGAAAAACATGACAGACTGCAAAGTTGCATATCATCTACTTCTAAGCTGAAAAATCTTTAGGAAATCACTACTTGTAGGAAAATATTTTGCAGAGAAATACAGTTTTTAAGTTCTCCAAAGTAGAGCCAGATGAAAGTAAAATTATCAAGAGGGGTTTTTTTACTTCAGGTTTTTTAATGTCATCTAGAACAAGCCAAATTTATATAAGAGCTTAAAAGTACACAGATATCCTAAAAAAGTAATTTGAATTACTTTTTTTCTTTAATTTCTGTAATACTTGAAAGAAATAAACTTATGTAACTAAGTAGAAAACCTTCAGACATTTCAATGGACTATTTTCTAAATATCAGTAGAGTCTAAGATAAATCAGGATCAAAAATTAATTTTCACCATTACAAAGTTGTCTTGTGAAGCAAATTGGAATAATGACATTACCCTCCAAGTAAAATTACCAATCAATATATTAGCAACTATTATCAACAATCCAACGATCTCCAGCAAAACAATTCATTATTTTTAAGCTACTTTTCAAATATTTTGTATTGAGGCAATGGAGTGTGTATGTGAAAAGAAAATATTTTAAGAAAAGGTTTAAAATACGGTGAAGTATTGAGCATTTTCTTATAGCTTTGAGCAGCTGAAGGCTCTAATACTCCATTGTGACACAGAGTAACTTTTCTGATGGTCCAAGAAAAAACCAAAATATCTAAATGAAGGGCATTTCCTACAAGTACTGGTGTTTTCATTTTCCAGTAAAAATGAAAATTCCAGTTACACAACTGCTTTTCCAAGAGAGATGATTTACGCACCCACACCATTCCCACAGGCCTGAAGTGGATAACTGCGTATACTGGTTTGGATGCTGACAGCTTAACTACTTATACAGCTTAAAGAAATTACTCTGCTTGATATTAAGGCAACTCACTTGGAGGTTGTACCTCCTGGACTCACATTTCAGAACACTAATAAACTCATTTTAATGCAATCCGGAAGTGAATATGTGTTGATTAACAATACAAATCAAGAGGCAGCTCTTTGCTACTTCAGTGTGTTATGAAATAAGGGTTTGGAGGCTGTTTGACACAGAAGTTAATTAAACAGACCCTTAATTGGCACAGATGTATCGAGGAAAAGAGTGAAGGGGGGACAGGTCGTTATTTCTCCACACTCCCACTCTGAGCTCCAGTTCTGCACTAGGATCTTCAGCTGTTCATGTGGTTGGGGTATCCCAGTGCAGCTCACAAGGATTCTCCTAACACGGGTGGCACTCACAGGTAAACCATGCATCAATATACTAAGTCAGCTTATATATACCATCACAGAGTTAAAGAATAAGTAATACGAGTTTTGGGAGATGGGTGATAAAAGAGCCATCATGCAGAATGGGTAGAGAAGTGTTACTTCACGGTTATCGTTTCACTAACAGGTGGAATAACTTTGGCCATCTGGCTGGAAATGAAATTCTTGGACCAAATTAACTTTGATAAGAAATTTCCCACGTCATTTTTCAGGTACACAATGGATAGAGGATAAATCTCATGATCCCAACCACTCCAGTAAAAATCTCCCTTTTCTGTGACCTCAAAGATGAAATTTAGTCAGCAATAGCTGAAGCAAACTTTTCTTGACATTCGAGAATGCAATCCTGAGTAGAAGATTAAAGAGTGCTTAACTTGGCCACTTCTCTTGCACAAATAAAACCTACTGATTTCTTCCAAGGATAAGAAAGGAGTGTGCAGACTTTTTTTGTTAAAAATCTTGCTGTGAAGAGTCAGTTCACAAAATGCCAGATGTTTCCCCTCTTGGTACCTTTACATCAACATTTTAAATGCTAATACGGGACAAAGATCAAAAAATTTACCCTAATGCATTTACAGTAACAAAAGGATATAGAATAAAACTAAAACCTGGCACTTAGATCAGCAAAGAATTACAAACTTGGGCCTTCTTGCTCTGCTAAGAAACAGATGAGTATTAATATTAGTGTATCCTCAGAAACACTATTGACACAAAGGAAGTTCACAGAGCAGGAAAGGAAATTATTTTAGACAATATCTTATACAACAGAAATGCAGAGAGAAAAGAAAGATCAAGGCTTTTTTATAACTTATATAATTTCCAGTCATGTTTCACTCTGATCCAAAGGGCTGAGAAAAAAGAGGAAGGTGAATGGATTACACTATCACTGGCAGTTAGAACAGCAGCAGAAACATGAAGACACATTCCTGATTCCTGTTATGGAAGTATGATAACTCAAGATGGATGTCACTGAGAGGTAGACTCCAGCGAGTTCTAGCTTGGGGTTTGTCATGTTTTTTATCTCCATATTATTTTTAAAATTTACTAAATATTCCAGCAATTGCATGAAGGTCAATATTGAGAGAATATACAGAGCCTACTCCAATTCTTACATAGTTGTTGCAACTGCTGCAATTTGAAAGATCATCCTTAAGAGGAAGCCCATGAGATGATTTTTGTGCTTCTCTACAGTATTGCAGGGACAACACAGATGATAATCCAGTGCAGAAGTTGCTCTGTAAAAATTATCTGAACAATTAGGAACTATTAGGAACATGCTTAGGAATAGTTTTATAAACACCACAGTAGGATCTTCTGAATTATACTGCCATGATTGACTTGCTTTAAAAATGGGAATGAGCCCACTGGAGTAAAATGTACACAGTGATTTAACTTCTGTGCTTAATGAGAGATACTCCATAATTGTGATTTATATCTCTTTGGTATAAATCATCATTATTCAGACAAGTCTAATGAAAGATATATTTTTTATTACTATTTTTATTGATTAAAATTCAGCTGTCTGTGGAAGTAGCTTTCCATAGTAAAATGACATTGAAACTTCCAGTAATATATGAGTACATAGCTTTGAGTGTAGTTAAAATGATGCTATTGAATATGAAATCTCTGAATTCATGTGGCATTGAGAATTAAGAGGATTTTGTAGGTGTTTGCAGACAATACAGTCTTGGCTGTACTTTCACAAAATACAAATTGATCAACAAAGTGAATTGAACTATGTATAAGATTCGGAAGCAAATTTTAGAGATTCCTGTGTTATGAACCTAAAAACATTAAGTAATTAAGGTATCCTCTGTGTGTATAGAACAATTGTTTCAGTTTTGTGGCACTGTCAAAATGAATCATGATTCTCTGCCCTCTTTCCCTGAGCACAGCTGCCCAGGGAGGTGCAAGGCAGACTGCTCTGTGGACATAAATGGAGGAAAACACCTGGGCTTCACAGGAACTTGACTGCATAGGCTGGGAAGGAGCACAGTTACTTGATATATAGAGTTATAAATGGAAAAGCTTCTTGTTTTATTCTGATGTAATTGTGCATTTTGTGCGGGAATGACAGTAAAAAGGATTTTGTATAGAAACCGAAGCAGCATCTCCCAGGGCCTTCACTTCTTGGGAGGGAATTCTGTGGCTGGCGTGGGCACTAGAAAGGGGTCAGTAACTGCACACAGCACAGCTCCTCCTGTTTTGACTATAGTCTCTGACCAACAATAAAGAATACTGTTCAGAAGTTGTTTGCTTTTTTAATAAAAAATTTTGCTGCCTAGAATGTGTACAACAACTTGGTAACAATCTCCCTTGTGCAGCTCAGGAGAGGTAGTAACAGAGCAGCTTTGGTGGGTTCCTGGTGTGCAGCCAAGGTTAACCCACCATAAAATCAGTTCAGCAGAAAAGACAAGTCAAGTAGATGAGAAACAGATGCTTACTAAGTTTCCTTCATGCATAATGAAAAGGCTTCACCTTATTTTTGATTCTGGGAAATTTAAATTAATGAGATGTCTGGAGTTTTTTTAGCTCCTTTATTATCGACAAGGATGAGACACAGTCTGTACCAGCAGAGTTCACATTTCATCCCTAAGAACTGCAAAAAAAATAAATCTGTGATCAAACTACAGAATACAGATTGTCCATTATTAGCTACTTAAATGATTCATGAGATACCATACATTGGCACAAATACTTTGCTTAATCACAGCAACATGTTTGACATTGCAAAGAGGCTTTAAAATGTCTTTAACTGGAATGTCTCTGCTTTAAGAACTGAAAACATAGTTAGGATTTGCTTCACAAAAAAAGATGCTAGATAGAGTGATGCTGGGCTTTCAGAGCAGAATCCAGCCCTCATCCATAGAGAGAGAGAGAGGAGTGACAAAATGGGGTGCACAGGTTAGCACAGGCCCTGAAATTAGGCAGTTCAGCAAGTGCAAGGGAGTAGAGGACACATCAGGAGCTGGTGTTGGCTCCCTGTGGCTCCTGTTACTGCACTTAGCACTGCCAGGGTGAGATGGCTTCTCAGGACACAGCCCAGTGGAGTGCCCCGACCTTGACTTACAGACAGATCTGGAATCGAGGTGTGCATTTGCCATTCCTACTTGTAAAAAGGTAACATGTTGTGGGAAACAGAGCTGTGTATCCTTGAAACACAGAAGAAAGAGGGCTAGAGAAGCCAGTGCACTCATACAGGAGAGCAGACACCAGGATTCCAGAGATTATTGAAATTCACTTTTTTCTTCTTCTTCCCAAATATACAAAATGTTTCAACCAACACTGGAGTGTTTAATACTAAAAACAAGCAGTCCTGGAAGCAGAGGTGAGTAACTTTACTTTGATGTTTAGTCCTGTGGAGGATGCAAGGGCATATTTATGTGCCTAGATACTTGGGCATAAGAGGGGAAATACCCTGTGGTCTCTGTTGCTTTTCCTCACAAGGGTTAATACATGTTTTTCATCTTTTCTTGGTAAACTTCATAATAAAAGACAACCCAGCAGTTCATCAGAGAACATCAAGGGTTTGTTTGGGATTTTTTAAAGATGTCACGCACCAGTATACAAAAATAAAATCAGTTTGGCAAATCTGAATGCAACTAATACATGAAAAGATCTGGAAGAGTTCAAAAGCATGAAAACTACTTGCAGAAATGGTCAGGTACTTCACAGTAATCAACACTTGTATAGACACGGCAAAACGAAGAGTGGGAATGTGAAAGAGTCTGTGCTGAAATATATTCTAAGGGGATGGAGATTTTTATGCTCAGTTTGCCCAACTTCTAATGACATCCAACAAAAGAGTAAACTCTAGACAAAGGAATACCAGTACTTCTTTTATGGTAATGCAATCTTCATTTTGAAATGGCCTCAGATTGTGCTTAATAACACAATTATAGTTTACACTTTTTGTTTTTCAGCCACAGAAAAAATAAGAGACTTTCTGTTCAAAATAAGGATGCTGATTGTTCATTACACTGATTATCCCTTATAGTAAAAGCATTTTAAACAACAGTGATAAAAAATGGGCTTCAAATTACATCTATGTTTATTTTAAGCCTTCATTATGCTGAGTGGAGCAACAACATCTTGCCCAGGAAGTCACTGAGATGCAGATATGGGATGAAGTATCAGAAATAGGTGTCAGTATGGGCTTGTCCTGATCTTAGTCCTCATTAGAGAACAGTTCACAGGCATTGACAGAGAGAAGATACTGAAGTACCTGGGCCTTTGATATGACCTATGCTCTTCTTGTACACAACACACTTCCTCAAGGAGCATTATACTATGCATGGCATGCACATGCTTTTGCTCCCTCAGATCTGGGCTAACACACAACTACTGCACATAAAAAAAAAAAAACAAAAAAAAAAAAAAGAGAAAGCACAAGCCAACATTTAAAGAAGCAAGACATCAAACACTGTACATTCAGGCATATCCTGTACAATAAAATACTGAATGTTATGTTTTTCCCAGAAGCTAAATTTTGATTTACTTTGGTTTATTCCTTTATATACATTTACTATCCAGAAGCATTTACATTTAATATCTACCAGTATTTCAGAGACTATTTCCTGATGAGATGTAGTTAATCCAGAAAGCAGCAATTATTTATTTTCAAGGCATCAGTTAGGCTTTTGCCTTTGGCTAAAGATAAGGAAGCTACAGCACATAAGAAGTGCTCTAGATGAGGAGTTACACAAGAAAGAAAACAAATTAATTTAAGAACATAATGTTCTAAAAAGAATGCATACACATTTTTTTGCACTAACTTTCACCTACTAAATGATTGGAAATGTATTCCCAAAACTTAGTACCTACTAAAGAGAGATGAAGCCAAAAAAACCAGTCTGTTGCCAGGAAACAGTGAAATAAAATCTGAAGAACACAGTCTTTAAGTTATAGCTACAATATGTGAACTTCCATTACTGAAGACCTTTGCAGTCATGCGACTTAAACCATACTCTCAGAGCTGTGTGGACATTGCTTGCTGCAGCAGTTATTATGTGGAAGGAAAGAACTACAAAATTGGTTGAAATTTTGCCTCTACTGGAAGCAAGAGAACAAACCAATGGCAAGAGAAATGTGCCAGGAAGAAGAATGTCACTTGGAAGTCTCTAAGGAGTCATTTCAAGTAGAGAGAAAAAAAACCTGACAAAATGAACAAAAATCCCACAGTGAGTTAGATAATAAAAAATACAGTCTATATCATGTAGGTGGGGCACCTACATGGGTTACAGAGAAGTATGTGCTTGATGTGTGGATAGGTTCATGTAGAAAATGAAAACTGTGACTAAAATATATTAGGACCCTTGCAGAGTCTTGCACGGGCAGCAATGTCAGCTTGTGCTCCAGCTCTCTCTGCCCTGTTGCTACCTGTGCCAGCACAGCTGCTGAGCCTCCTCTGTGAACCACCTCAAGCACAGGAGGTCCCTGAGCAGGAAAAAGCCACAGCACTCTACAGTGCTTGGGGCTGACTCCCACAAAGAGGTTCTGCTCTCATGAGGTGTTACCCAGCAGCTGCTGCCCACAGGCATTGGTCCCTTTTCAGACCATCAGGCTGCTTCCTCTCCCCGTTCAGGTGAAATGAGGTACTGGTGTACTCTTCTTCACTGTGAAATCCTAAGACCCTAAGCAAATGAATTCCAAGAACAGGGAGGTAATTCCCTACCAGGAAACCCCTGTTTTATGTGTGTCCTGTTCTTACCCTGATCTCAAAATATCTGATAATAGCCACTCCAAGAAATGACACATGGTAAAGTCAGACCGACCTATAATTTTCTACGATGTTCTTACATCCAGTCAGAAAAAAGTTGACAGGTTTGCACAAACTAAAACATCTCCCTTTGTATTGCTACAGCAATGTAATTTTAGAATTATGGCAAACAGGCAAACAGATGAACAAAGATTACCAAAGCAAAGACACCAGTTCTTAAAAAAAAACAAAGAAAAAGAAAAAGAAAAAGCAGTCAAATGACATCATATACACAAGATGATTTTTAAAAGGTTAAGGAGGACTGAAACTCTTGGATAGGTAGGTACATGAGAAATACTCTCAGGAAGAAGATAGATCTCATTGAAAAATAGTTTGTTCTTAACAGATTCATAATTTGTCTATGCTCACATTTACATTACATCTATCACTGTCATGTCTTGAAAGAGACTCATTTAGTAAGACTTATCCAGAAACTGAACATATAAAAACAGTATTATGCAAAAAGACTGAAGTAATCCATAATGCTAAGTTAGAAATCTTCAGTTATTTAAACAAATAGTATTTTTCATGCCAGTACCTTAAGATTTTAGCAAAATTTCAAAATGAACCATCATATAAAACATGATGCTTACAGAGTCTGGATAGCTCATCTGTATGGGAACACATGGAAAAAGAGAGAAAAAGAGATATAGTAACTGTCCTACTATCCATAGTAGACAAAGAGAGATAGTAACTGTCCTAGTGGTGCTCACCACTAGAGTGCCCATCACAAGGAAGAGTAATAAACCGACTTGAAGTCTGCCAATGACAGCCGATTGAATTATAATGCTTAAAATCACTGATCAAATCATGAATAAACTTTGATGTGTCTACCTTTTCTGTGAAATTCCCCAAGATGTCTAATTCAGCCCTTAATCTGTATGTGCCCCATCCTTGGACTAACAAAGTTTCTTTGTTTCTGGTGCTAAGTCAAACTCTGAATTTGAAGATCCTCTTCCTGCTGTTTCCTCACAGATTTCAAACCATCATCCAAAACTGAAGCATGGCTAGATTAATGCATGACTTGCATACAAATAACTTTTCTGTCTACTTATTTCTTAATTTCCAATTAATTCCTCCACTGATTCTACAGCTTCCACTGAACTGAACACTTTCAGTTTTCTTAATCTCAAAGCTCTCTGGAAATTATACCTAGATGGTCAGGGTGGCAGCTGCATTTCCAATATATTTTCTGGGCTCAGCTCCTGCCACATTTTCAGTGTCATACAGTGTGATGTATGATCACAGTGTGATGGCATCACAGAGACTGGGAGCAAGAGGAGACAATGTAGGGGTAGAAACCAGAACACTTTCTTCCATAAGTTGGAAGACAATTTTTTCATTCTCAGCCTCACTGCTATCCAACAAGAATTTAAGTAATCAAAACCCCTTTACTGCATTTTCACCTCAACAGTTTTCCTGTTGTAGTGCTATGCATCTATCTAGTTCTTATCCTCTCACTTGCCTTCAGTGTTCACTTCCAACCACAAATTTCCATTCATACATAATTTCACCTATTGAAACTCTCACTAAAATGCCCTGCATACTTATGCTTTCATTCAATTCTTTTTACTATCCCACAGGTTCATCCTGTAACAAGCACAGCAAACATATATGGAAATTCACTGTGTACACTTTTCAGAAATTTGACAGTAAGACTCAGCATGGCTGGTAGTTTAGTGGACTCATTTGAAAGAGGAGAAGATGGGGAGATTTGGAAATAATGTACTCAAGGCAGAAAGTGTTTCAAGTAAAGGCAAAGTTATGGCAAAAGGTATCTTTAGGCTTCTTTCTCTCAAGCTTCTCTAAAGCACCTTTTTTTTCCCCAGAGTCATATTAGAAAAACAGGATTCTTTCTTCTATTTGCAATATTTCAACAATCTAAGCAATCATTTGCTGCCATATTCTTCCTCCCTTAATTGATCTTTGGTCTCTTCAGACTTCCTAGCAGAGGTCACAATGATATCCAGTATTTAAATGGTCCTTCCTTATAGGCTGCAATTGTTGGAAAAATCAAGTTATGAATGCAAGTCAGAGACAAATGGACCACATCAAGATGGGATAAAGATTTGGAATTTTCTTTGCTTGTTTTGTGCGGGTTTTGTTTATGTTTGGGGTTTGCTTGTTGCATGGAGGGCTTTTGTTAGCCTGTTTTTTTATCAAGTTGTGCTTCAAACTGGGGATGGTAATTTGAGAAAAACGTTGATAAACAAAACATAATCCACAGTTTTCTCAAGTTGCAAGTCAAAAGACCTACATCACTGAAGCCAACCAGGATTAAATGGGAATTTCTGAATTTATTTATGACCTTCAAAAAAATACATTCTCTGAAGGAAAAAAAAAATCTTAATTTCTTCCTTCCTATATCCAAGTAGTCAGAATAAAATGGATGCTTTGCAAGCATCTCTAATGGCATTTAAAGATAACAGTCTTGCTAGTCACATTGCTGTATAGGTTGCTATTCAAATCTTTTCATGAAAATCATTCAGCAAAAATGTTTAAGGTAATTTTTAAAAGTGAAAGGTAACGAGCTGCATTCTGCACAGATGGAATGAAGGCTTCCTGTCTTGCTAATGAAAAACAATTTCCAGCTGCTAGCATCCAAAACTCAACCTGGACCACAGGAATTGTGTCTCTAATTTCACATGGTATGTTTAGTGCCCTAGTTGTTGAACTCCTGTGGTAAAACTGAAGTCTCCAATTCTCCTTTAACATCCTGTTTCCAGCCACCTGATTACATGCATGGCATGGTTTGCTCTCAGCCACGTGCAGACGCAGACTGTGAGAAACAAGAGTTCCAAAGTACGTACATGACCTCTTCAGGTCCTAGCTCAGACAGACGTACTTTTGCAGTCCTGAAGTGAAGAGTGTGGTGGCAGGGAGCATCCCATGTCTCTGTCTCCCTTCCAAGGTTCTGCTGGCAAAGTCTGAGCCACACTGACATAGTACAATGTCCTTGTCATTACCTCATGCAGTTTAAAGGTGTTTGTGATCCATCAACTGAATTTTACAGAAGAGGAAAAGGAAAGTTGTTGATGATGGCAACAGTGGGAAGGATGCATACCTGCTCTATAGTGAATACACTCTGCAAGGCAAGTAGGAGCAAGAAAAATTAAGAACATGCTTTAATTTCTAAAGTAAACACCTATGGCTGTACCAATCTGAGCCACATACTCATTTTTCAATGTAGGTAGGACTACACTGGAAGTCTTGAGATTTTCCAAGTATGAATATGGCAGCAATTCAAGTTCCTGAGCTGAAAAAAAACACAGAGAGCTTTAAGGAGCTGACAGAAAATTATCTGAGGAACAACTGCAAAGTATAAACACATGGATTTCCAGGCTTTACTCTGTCCTTAGCTAGCTAGAGATGTGACGAACACCAAGGGCCAAATAGTAGTTCCGCTCAAGTCAGTTGGAGTTTTGCCATTGACTATAACTGAGCTGTATTTGCCCCTGGAGTCAGAATTCATCATCATCTTCACAGGAAGAAGGCTGTTGTACTTGCCTGATGTTTACACTAAATGGAAGTTTCATTGGAGGTTGAGATGAGATGCACAATATACGTCTGCTACTCTTTAAAATATTTTGTTGGAGAATCTTGTAAGCAGGGATGTTTATGAACACTAGTACTAGAGAAGACTCAGACCCAGTGTGGGTGGGGTGCTGCATAAACAGAGGTTTCATACTGGAACCATTACCCCCAGCTTCTTCACAACACTGTCTGGAATGGCCAAACAGTCGACCTAAAGTCTGGTTTTCCTCTTGGAGCTTTCCAAATGATGGCTGCAAACACAGCATAAAGAGATTGCAGTCTACATTGCTACATTGCTTTTGCACCACATGCAGTGGTTTAGGGAATGCTAATATGAGAGCCACAACCTCTCTCCAGTTGTGATTTATTCCAGACTAAATCCCAGGCAAGAAAAACTGAGAGAATCTGGAGCATAAACTCTGCTATTTACCAGTGTGTCTGTGCTCATATTATCATTCACACGCATTTAAGAAAACATAGTGGTAATAATTTCCTCATAAAACATCAAAATACCTGTAATCTAGAAATATATTCTCAATACTTTCCTTGTCTTAACAGGTCATAAAAGCTTCAGGCATGTTCTGACTAATGCAATACATTCACAGATGTGCTCGTGAGTAAACACCTTAATCTCGTCTGATAAATTACAGCTTTTACCTCATTCATCTTGAAATTCCTCATTGAATTACCCTGCATTTTTAAAAGAGGATTTTGTTTTCTCACTTCTATCCACTTCTCTCTCCTCATAAAAACTCATAACTCTACATCATCTATAAGTTTCACAGACACAGTACTGACCCTCCTCTTATTCAGCAAGATAATAAAGTTTTACCTCTTTAAAAAGCCTTCGATTTCAGTATTATCTTTGTTTGACATTTCTTCTGTGACAAGAAAACCTAAGAAATTTGTCTGCAAAGTGAAATTAATAAGTTGCAAGGGAGGGATATGTTTTTCAGAGTTTTTTTTGTTCTCCTTTATATCCATATATACACGAAAAAGTAATTATTCAGCATATGGTAAGAAGTTCATTGATTCTTTTCTTTAAATACAAAAACACACCATTGTGTATTCAGTTACTTCTTTAGTGACAACCTCAGACTTCAGAAATGGAAAATTGTTCCAAATATTACTCAACTATTACACTTACAGAATAATTACTGCTTTGACAATCATAAGGCAGGAAGAAACCTCAGTTTAAAAAGTCTTCTGAGGAAGTGCACCTCCAAGTCTGAGTTTATAACTCTTCACATACGTTGCTTGACTTTTACACAATACATTCCTTTTCCTAACAGGATCATATGGAGCATCAGAACGATTTTTGAATTCCAGTTGTGGTTTTAAATAAATAAGTTGCATTTAAAATAATCTCTAACCACAAAATCACTTCCTACAACTTGTATCAAACCTAGTTAGACTTAGAAAACCTCTAGCTTGACTTTGGAAAAGACAACAAAGCAACATGGAAAGTTCTAAAATTGCCTGCCGAAGGGAAATTAAAAATCTGAATGATCAACATTTGCTTCACATGCAAGGTAACAGTATTACTATGAACACATTAGGCTGAAGAATAGTTGTAAGGCTGCAAATTGGCTTTACAGACAAAGATACATAAATAAGAAAGCATGATCTTCTGTCTATTTGTGAAACAATCATGTAATTGTGGATAAAAAGAATTAAACAATGCAGCAGCCAGTACAGAGACATAAGCAAGCTTCAAGTAGCGCCACATAAGAGAAACTCCATTTTGTTACAGTGACCCTGCAGCAACAGCTCTATCTGTTCCAGATAAACAACAGAGGAATATAAAGCAGAAGATACAAGGATGCTGCTGGAAGCCTGCTGCAGTGTCAGCTCCTCCCAGAGCTCACAGTTGTAGTGGCACCTTGGGATAGAGACACGAATTTATATCCATTGCTGTATAAATGCTGTGAGTCACCTTCTCCTGAATGCAGGCCTGCAGGCCCCACAGAGCTGCTCAGCTGTCCACCCTGCAGGTGGCCAAGTGGGTGGTGAGAAGCTCAGGCACCTCTTCAGCAGGTATAATGACACTGTTAAACCTCCTTCCTGGAGCACTTGCAATGGTGGCTGCCGTTTATTCCTCTCCTGGAGCAACAGGCAGACGGAACAAAGCACGGTGTGGTGGGTGCTGGCAGAGCCCTGCTCTCCCAGTTTAGTCTCCCAGTTTAGCCCATTGTTTTCCTCCTGGCAAGTCTAACAGGTTTCTCGCTCATTTCTTGGAGAATGGTTATAGACCATACTGTCTACCTATCTGCATGGAGCATGGGCACTCCCAGCAACCCTTGAATCTCTCACGTGGCCGAGTGATGTGTCTTCTGACGTGCCACATTCTGTGTCCAGAATAACAACACAGTTTTGTCTCTCCTTTGTGGTATGATTTAGGGAAAATGTAGCCGACAAATTTTTAGCAACTGCAGAACCTAAAACATGAGCAGCATCCTTTTCAATTGGTCTAATTTTTTCAGAAGGTCAATACAGGATCAAAAGTTTTTTTATGGCCAGTGGTGAGTAGAAGCACATGGAAAAGATTGACCTAACCAGCTACTGCCTACAGAGGCTGCAGTGGCCTGGATTCAGGAACTCTGGTGGCTCCACCTACACAACCTGGGACACATCCAGGTTCTACAGGCAACTTAAATTCTAGCATTTGGAAATTACTCCACTTTTCTGTCTTTGTAATTTTATTTTAAATGAGAATTTCTCTGTATTTTGCTACTTCTAACGTGAAACCAAAGAGAAAAAAATAATCTCACAGCATCCTATCAAAACTTTACTCAAGCAAGATGAAATATTTCTGGATGCACTATCTTTCTGTCACTTGAACTAGGGGAAAAATTGACACCAGACATGTGATTAGCATTGGCTAATAAGCACAAAGCACTGGTTTTCCTAGTTGTTTGTTAACTTTAAGGAATACTGAGATTCATAAATCCTGGACCACATTTCCAGCTCTAAAAGGGAGAATATTTTAGCAGAACCAGACTTTTCTGCTGTTTTATTGTTTGGGTTTGTTCATTTTTTTTCCAAAGAAGAGCCTTGATGTCTGACCTTCCATAGTCTGCGTCGTTCATAACTGTCTCTAGATACCAGATTCATTCTTGGCTGTGCTATCTCAGTCACAGTTCTGTTAACTCCTTTTCTGAATCCTAGTATTTCCTTTTCCTTCTAAAAGCAATAACTGAAATAATTAGAAAGTAAGTTTTTAAGTCTACCTCCGATCAAAATCAATAGAATTAGTACGAATCAAGGAATTGAATTTTTCTTGATGGATTATTTAAAAGGTAAAGTCAGCTGTCAAATAGAAACAAACATTTAAAAGTACATCCAATTTTAAACATTTAACTCCTGAGAACAGTCAAGAATTTTAGTATTAAAAAGATAAAGGTGAATGGCCTTTGATAAAGGGGAATAAGACAATATACAATACAATACTGAGATAATAATTCTGGCCTTATCATGTGAGGTTTTGTAATGACTGTTTATAAGAAAAATT
>WAAE01012390.1:0-17358 GCA_013400495.1 Nicator chloris | reverse complement strand
TCCTCCCAGAGCTCACAGTTGTAGTGGCACCTTGGGATAGAGACACGAATTTATATCCATTGCTGTATAAATGCTGTGAGTCACCTTCTCCTGAATGCAGGCCTGCAGGCCCCACAGAGCTGCTCAGCTGTCCACCCTGCAGGTGGCCAAGTGGGTGGTGAGAAGCTCAGGCACCTCTTCAGCAGGTATAATGACACTGTTAAACCTCCTTCCTGGAGCACTTGCAATGGTGGCTGCCGTTTATTCCTCTCCTGGAGCAACAGGCAGACGGAACAAAGCACGGTGTGGTGGGTGCTGGCAGAGCCCTGCTCTCCCAGTTTAGTCTCCCAGTTTAGCCCATTGTTTTCCTCCTGGCAAGTCTAACAGGTTTCTCGCTCATTTCTTGGAGAATGGTTATAGACCATACTGTCTACCTATCTGCATGGAGCATGGGCATTCCCAGCAACCCTTGAATCTCTCACGTGGCCGAGTGATGTGTCTTCTGACGTGCCACATTCTGTGTCCAGAATAACAACACAGTTTTGTCTCTCCTTTGTGGTATGATTTAGGGAAAATGTAGCCGACAAATTTTTAGCAACTGCAGAACCTAAAACATGAGCAGCATCCTTTTCAATTGGTCTAATTTTTTCAGAAGGTCAATACAGGATCAAAGGTTTTTTTATGGCCAGGGGTGAGTAGAAGAGTGATGTCTGACCTTCCATAGTCTGCGTCGTTCATAACTGTCTCTAGATACCAGATTCATTCTTGGCTGTGCTATCTCAGTCACAGTTCTGTTAACTCCTTTTCTGAATCCTAGTATTTCCTTTTCCTTCTAAAAGCAATAACTGAAATAATTAGAAAGTAAGTTTTTAAGTCTACCTCCGATCAAAATCAATAGAATTAGTACGAATCAAGGAATTGAATTTTTCTTGATGGATTATTTAAAAGGTAAAGTCAGCTGTCAAATAGAAACAAACATTTAAAAGTACATCCAATTTTAAACATTTAACTCCTGAGAACAGTCAAGAATTTTAGTATTAAAAAGATAAAGGTGAATGGCCTTTGATAAAGGGGAATAAGACAATATACAATACAATACTGAGATAATAATTCTGGCCTTATCATGTGAGGTTTTGTAATGACTGTTTATAAGAAAAATTGTTAAGAGCAAACGGAAAGTATTTCATAAAACCTTTCCCCAAACTCATGTAGATCAATGCCAGTTTCAACACAGGGTCTGTGTTACTGATCCATCCTAACAAATCCAGCAGGAGATCAATTTGACCCAGACACATATAAACCTGGTATTTGTCAGAATCCACATGAACAGTTGTCCTTGTGTTGTTCCAGCTGCATAACTAAGAATATTTAGGATACAAACTTTAGAAAAATTTACAGTGTGTCACAGATACAGTGCAAGGTTCCTGAGACACTTTCTTTTCCAATAGACTTGGTTACTAAACGCTTCTATTTGCCAGATACTATTATTGCTATTAATATTAATCATACTTTTGCTGTGCATAAAGAGGAATAAAACATTTTATTAAGCACCTTGTACCCACTGAATAGAAGCAGTGTCTTTGCCCACAGGTGATGCCTCCAATACCCATTCCTGATGAAAATACCTTTGGTTGCTTGCTTTAGCAACAGTTCCCATTATCTGCTGAACATAATTTGTTCCACATATTCAGAACTAATCCTACTGAAGAATTTGGTTGCATCCCTTTTCCAGTTCAATATATTCGGGAGCACCACAATGCATCCTCCAGAGGTACAGCCTACATACAAAAAAAAATTGTTCTTTTGAAAGCTACAAAATATTTTGTAGTTCTCAATGTTTTCTCCTTGAAGAAGAAATAAAAAAGAAGGATCCTTCAAAATGCTGGGATTATGAATCTTCAGCCCACAAATCCCCCCCCCACACACAATGGTATTGGAAAGTGTTTCTAAACAAATTCTTTAACAAGACAAATTTATAGACCTTTGTAAGCACAGTGGGTGAATTATAGTACAAGAATTTGTTTATCATTTGTTTCAAAATTATTCATTATCATCCTTGAACTTGGCATTACACCACTAACTGAAGATCTAGATTACTTATTTTTGCTGTTTGGTCACATGCAGTTATTTTTGGTTTTCCCCACCACCTAACCCACCTCAGCTTTTCCTTTCAAACAATTATAGTCAATTCAGATTATAAACACTAACAATTTAAGATGACAGAGTTCACTCTAAATGAAAGAATTAACTATTGCAAACTGTTGTTAATTTTCTGCTTTAACATATGTTCTGCAAGCTTTCATGGAGGCTTTAAGCTTATATCTCTTCTATAAGCTCTGTAAAGCTTTAATTGGCTTTTTGACCATAAAATTCCCATAATTTTTTTTCTTCTTGCTTGATTGATTTGGTGGCTTTTACATCTAATTCAAGCTGCATTCTGTATTTTGTACGACTGCTGCTTTCATACACGGATTAGTCCAAAATTATCTACATATGCAAATATATAAACCAGTACTGCTTCTCTGTGTCATCCAAAGAATTGCTAAAACTTCTGTGTATTAGGTTTTGCAAGGTGGCTGCCTCTGCAGAGCACCCTGATCCCCTCTGGACAAATGGCCATTGTTCAGTATTTCCTGCAGCAAAGCTCAGGTCTGCAGGAACCATCCAAGCCACGCTGCCTGCAGACAAACTGGATGTCAATCCCACTCCAGCAGATCCTGGGCAACATCTGGTCTCTGACAGGTAATGGATTACTCTGGCCTATGTCACCTGCTTGCTTTCAGAGCCAAGGCTAAGGGGCTGTGCTGGGACATGCTGCAGCTTCTGCCATGTGCAGAGCTGCTTGTTCACCTTCAATTCCCCATGAGCTTTCTGGCAATGTTATTAAAGTTACCAGGGAAACTGCTCTGATTGAAAGTTAGCAGCAGCACCCCAAGTATGTCTGCACTCACGTGGATGTGAGTGGATTATTTCTGCTGCTGAAATATTTCCACTGTTAGGAAAAGCACAGTTAATTACATCTGTTATTCAACATACAAGATCATTTATTAAACCCACCTATGAATAATCTCATTTATCAACACCAGTTTTGTTTATCCCTGAATCACCTTCCTGTGAGCAGACGCCAGACACTTTATAAAAGAGTTTATGAGCCTACAGATTCAAGTCTAGAGGGAAAATCCTGCTGACCAGTCATAAGAGAGAAAATGCTACAGCTGCTGAGCAGCATGTCCTTAAAATATTTGCTGTTCTCAATGCTGAAGGACAACGAGGTCTCAAAGAGGTCTCAGACTTCAAATCAAACCTGCAGCACACAGGTACTGTTTTTGCAGTGTAGTTTGTTTAAGCAAATCAAAGGAGCTGGAAATGCTGCATTAGACAGCAACAGAACAATAAAACAAAGATAAGAAAGAATACAGTAACAGGGGAATGGGTGAACGAGGAAAAAGATGGCCTGGAGGTAGCTAACAGCAAAGAAAACAAAGGCAAGAGAGGAGGGCAATGACTGAAAAAACCCCAAAGAGCGGTGCTTGCACTTGCCTTTTGAAATTACTTTGGGTTTTAAAAATAATTTATCAAATTTTTTTCATAGTCCTAAATTATATGAACAATTGTACTGCTCCAATTCTAGATAAACGTCTACAATAAAGGAGATTGAAAAGGCTACTCCAATAAAAATAAAGGAGATTGAAAATGGTTCTCCAATTTACAAAAAAACCCCCCAATCTCTGTGGACAAAACACACACTGCTGAAATGTAACTCACATTCCTAAAATCTTTCACTAACTGTTTTTGTACTTGAAATTAAGCATGTGTATAATTACTGCAGAATCAGGAGCTAAGCTTTTTACTTTTTAATTCCACAAGATTTCGTTCCATTACAACAACACAGCACAGCCTTAAGAAAGGAAAGTAATTTTGATTTTTAGACTTTCAGCACAGTTATGGTGAACTTCTGAAATACAGACAGACTTAAGACTTTTTTAGTGACTTATGAATTCATGCTCAAACACATCGAAATGACATGGAAGCTTAAGTGACATGGAAGCACAAGCCCCAGAACTCTCACCTAGACATGCAGAAGTGCAGGATACTACATAGCAATAGTGGTTAAAAATATCCCCCACAACATTTACTTCCCAGTTTGCCTATAACGTGCCTGGGATACTGATACTTGTGAAGCCCTGGAACTGCATTTTGTGGCTTAGACAAGCATTTAAACCCAAACATTAGTAGGAAAAAATATTCTAACAATCTGAAACTTTAGAAAGACCTATACAATCTGAGGCTTTCACAGTTAGAAAAGTTAATCTTTAGACATTACACATTTCAGTTTACAAAACACAGAAAATAATGAACCTGAAAGATTCTCATATTTTAATCACAGTTTTATCCAGGCTGTAAAAGCGTGTGGAAGGAATTCACTGGGAAAATACAAAGGCCAGTTACAAAGCACAGGTTATGAAAATGACTGTATTGTGGGGCCAGGGATGAGTACCCATTTGAGAAGATGGTTGTTAAGCACCAGCCAGAATATTAGGTAAGTTACAGTGCCCTGTATAGTTCTTCTTACCAGCAGAACTCTCACAAGGGAAAAAAACACAGTGGTCTGATTTTTGTCTTACTCTGCCATGAAGAAAAGTAAAACCGATCTTAATATATTCTCAAAAGGGAGGAAAGAGGTGTTGATGGTAGCATCAAATAGCAAGTACACCAAAGCTTTTCTTCACACACTACAGAACTTCAGAACTATAGCAAAATGTATTTTTAACATTGAATTTTCCTACATTATGAAACTATCATTTCCATTTCCTTTGTAAGAGAATAATTTCATGAATTTCCATTACTTTTTCACCATCTCATCACTGAAACTTGGCCGTGGGATTAAATCCAGAGCAGAGGAACATGGCATTACTCCTGTGAATCACGAGGCATCTGCTAAAGTTCACTCTCAATCCATCCCTACGCATTGCCATAATTTCCCTATGTGATTATGTACTTCTCTTTCCTAGTTCACTTGGCATCCAATACATGATTTGCTACACTAGGGAAAGCAGAAACAGCTGTCCAAACACTACCTGAGCTTGTGCTGTCTCAACAACCGCTTGCAGGGAAGGCTGGATGCTGTTCAACAAGCATAACGCAAGGTCCTGAGTCTTGGTGGGAAAACCCAGTAACACTGATATGGAATAAGTAGCATTTCTGTAGAAACCCAGGCTGTTGTGGATCACGAGTTGAACAGAAGTTACTGAGACCATACTGCTGTCTGGGATGTCTGAAGAGGAGAAGCCTGGAGACTCACTGGGTACATCTGGTACAGATGTGCTCCAAGTGCTTTCCCTCCACGTGCTTTTCCATGGTGAGGCTATGGCCAGGAGGGTGCCCCAGGCACAGGGAGGGACCCACCTGCAGCCTTCTCCAGCAATTGGACCCCCACACAAGGTGTGAGCTAAGCACAGCAACCAGCACACACTCCACTGCTGCTTAAAGTGCCACACGGGCCTGCAGTCCTGCAGCCTGAGCAGCACCTGGGAAAGGAGCTCCAAACATTCAGCACAGGTAAGGCCACAGCTGGAGGAGCTGCCAAGCACAAAGCAGACACCTGGACAGAATCAGACCACCAGAAGTCAACAGTGACCTACAAACAGAAGTCAAAGGGATGCAAAATACAAGTGGGAGACAAGGATATTAACACCCTAACAAAACATGAAAAGGTGCTGCAAGGGGGAAGGGAATAATGGTGCGCAATCCAAGAATAAAAAGTGAGCTTCAGTCACAGCCAGATGAATCCAGGCTTGATGCTTGTGATGAACTATTCATCACCCTGACAGGTGTCTAATGACAAAATAGCAAGCACAGGCATAGCTGAGTTAAATGTTTAAAGGCATTGACTCAAAGGCCAATGAAGTTGCTACAGAAATGGCTCCCCTTCCATACATTCTCCTTAGCAAGGCTGGCTACACAACCAGCAATTTGTGCAAGTGCTTTCACAGCTGATTGATCTTCTAGCTAATGACCTTCTATGAAGGTCAAGAAGTCCAGGAAGAGGTGGATGTGTTCATCTGAGCAGAAACCTACATTAGTAGGAGGTGGTCTTCCATTTCAGACTTCTGCCAGTGACAAGGAAGCATCAGTGCTCCCCATCACCACAGAAGAAAAGTGCTCTCTGTTTGCTTTTTCTTCCCTGGTTGCTCAGCAACCACAGAATCTTTTACATCTGTAAATGCTGCAAATATCTCATTTTGAGTAATTTTAATATTCAGCCTGGTGAAGAGCTGATTCATCGTCACTTTTCTTCAGATGGCTATAATTAAGCTTTGCACTGTAGTGTGTGTCTCTGGCATTGGTAGTAGGTTGAAATTACAGTAGATGAAACAACAGTTGGAAAAAAACACAGGTGGGGCATCATTTGAAAGGGAACTGACATGCTGTTTATTCTTCATCCTTATATGGACCAAGCCTGGATCACAATGTCACTTTGCAGAATGGGTATTAGAAAAATACATGGAATTCTTCTGCATGCTTACGTTATTCTGTTTCTATTGGGAAAAGACGTACAAGAGATTAATAAACATAAAGGGTATCTTACTGATGCAAGAGCTTATTAAAATTATTGGTACTGTAGGGCATGCATAATTTCCATCGTGTTTAGTATCTCCCAGCCTCTCTTGAAAAAAACCGACAAGCCCAATTAATAACCATGTGGATGGATACATCTACCACTACATGGCACCAATTATCAGTTGCAGCATTATACACTATCAATAACCTCACCAACAATACAGTAAATAATCCAGCTCCTCCACAATGTGTCAAAGCACTAACAGATGTTTTGTGGCAATCTTGCTGTGGGAGTGCAGGATTTCACTATTTCCATCCAGCTCTTTTTCCCACTGTGCTGCCTGCCCTGCCACACGGCAGCAGAAGAGAACAGGCACCTACAGCTCATCCATTCCCATGCAAAGGGTTGGTTTTAAGTATCTGACCCGAAACAGCTGAAAGCTGAGGTGACGCTGGGTTTGAGCAAAGACCGTGCACTGCAAATGGGACTGTGCTGAGGGCCTTTCATACCAGCAACTCCTTCCAAGTGTGCCACAGGGTTCGAGGCTATGGGTGACAGCACCTAAAACTTGTGCGCATAGTAAGCCCGACATATGCCTCTCACAACTGCTCAGCAAAGTTACAACAGTCACTGGCTTGAAGGAGTGAGTGCAAGGTAGGGAAGTACAGATTTTGCTCAGTGCCTTCCCTCGGGGCAACTGGGCACTTAGCTAATCAAATTGTGCTTATTTGGTGCTTTTGAAAGCCCCTTTCTGCACATTCATAGTTCTTGGTGTTGGCTGCTCTGAAACCAGGAGAATTCTACCACTGACGTTCATGGGAACAAAAGCAGACCAAAGTAAGAAACTTTGAAGAACCATCATCTGCCCTGTTAAGTTTTCGAAGATGATGCAGGACATCAAAGCTTCTTGACATTTTCCCTGACATGTTGTGTAGTATATGACAGGTCTTCTACCTACAAGGCCGCTGTAGTGCACAGAAAGTCATACTCAAACAATCCACAAAAGATAATGACAAAGCAAACGTTTCAAAACATCTCATATAGAGAATAAGAGAAAAGAGATTCCAGGATGTGACCTCATTGACCTATATGAAACATCACTACATCAAAACCTAACCAAAGGAAGATATGTTTACCTTAGGAGAAACGGAAACAAATGGAGTAAGATTCAAGCAAAATATTCCTTAAAATTATTTCCAAATAATTTTAAAAATAGAAAATCTAAGTTTCCCAAAGAATAGCAAGATAAAAAATAGGCATATGAAATGACTGCATGAAAAAGTGAGTTTTACATGATCTCATTTGATTGACCTTAGAATCCTCCATTATTGTATTTCATTCTAATTACAATCATGCACAACAGATTCTCTTTTAAAGCAAAGTTGACATTTTAAAACATAACTGAAAGTTCAGCTTTGATATTGCATTAAAAACTACAGCCATTGGTAGGAAATATATTTCAGCTAAAAACTAAGCATTTTATTTTAAAAATTCTTCTTCATAAAGGAGAAACTCTGCTAGACACAGATATTACCTCAAAAAACCCCATGAATGTTTTTGACTACATCCTTAATTTTTCTAAGCAACGATTTGTGATGCAAGTCACAAGATTAGAGATTATGACATCTTTGATAGAATACTTGAATATCTTAAGAGTAACTTGACTGCCTTGTAAAAACAGCAATATTCTTCTATTAGGAAGTGAGCGAAAGTGTTTGGGATTCTCTGCAATGTTGCAGTGAGAATAGTACCAGATGTCTACCTCAGGACAAAGAGGTATGCCATCAGTCCTGATTATGGGTAAAAAATTAATTATTAATTAACCTAAATGACCTGGAAAACAAAGTAAGATTAGCTATTTGGAGCAAGTGTGTAGGGAGACTCACTCATATCTTGAGTTGTTCAGGCTTTCAATGTCCTTGATCCATTTGCTTTGTCTCAGCCCATGACACCTGGATATAAATCTCTTCTAGCTTCCACTCCTTACACTGCCTTTTAATAACTTACAAGATCCTGCAGAAAGGTACAACTTATTTATGTGCCTGCAAACAGAGCAGGATCTATTTTTTAAACATGCCATTGGTAGTACACGTGAACTCCTTAGGGTAGTTTCCTGCACAATGAAGTTTCCGTAGATGCATTACAAGTAATGTGGTGACTGCTAACAAACCAAAGATATACAACTCCACTAACACCTCCCCAAGCATTTTCTTCCAGAAGCTCTGATGCTTCACAGCCAGAAAAGCACATCAAATCCACTCCTGAGTGTGTCTGTCTCAGGTAATGCTGATTCTGATAATCTATGTAGGAAACAGCTGTACAGTCCCTTTACTACTTCCAGATATATGAATGCTATATTAAGCATCTGTTGTATTTCAGCCCCTTTTATTTCTAAAGCAAGCTAAATACTGTATTAATTTCTGCAATTCTTCTCTTACAACATGGCCCCTTCCAGCCACTAATACAAAATACATTATTCCCTTTGGGTTCACTGAAGTTTGGTAATATACCAAGGAGATGGTGCTCACAACCAAACTAAGTATATATGCAGTTCAATTCCCTCATTCCTTCAGTTGCCTTTTTGCCAGGATGGGATGATGATGCATGAAAGCCACAATTTCCTCCATATATATCCCATTATAAATTCATGTCTATGGTATTTTTCCTACAGTCAGAGAGCCCTCAGTACTCCTGTGTCACAGGCATTTTCTCTTTCTAACAAATACTTATGTTGAAAAAGATTTTTTTAAACTGTATAAAGTAAAACTCTCACAAGTGTCGATGTGACTTAGCAATTTTTCAAATTCAGCTTTTGTATCTGTCCATATTTCTAAACTGTTTCAGTATTTCTGTATTACTTTCTGTCCCTACTGATATTCTGTAGACTTAGTGTTAAAAGTGTACCTGTACTAGCAGTATATTACTTTCTCCAATTATTCTTCTCTCCATTTACGAAGAGATTCTGAGATAAATTTCAGATTAATGAAAAGATACCATTCATTTTAAGACAGAATTTCCTGTTAGTAACATGCTAACCAGAGAACAACTAACACTTTTGATCTTTTAAAATTGTTGCTGTTACAGCATTAACTGTATTCTGTTAACTAATGAGGATATCACCTTCACAGGTACCAATGACTGTGTAATAAGACTAAAAAGGAAAATAAATCACAAACCACGAACAAACAACAAAAAGCTAAATAAACAAAAAAACCCACCACCATAAAAATTCCAGCAAAACCCAATTTGTCAATAATATAACCTGGCTGTGCCAGAGAACTACGTCCTCCACATCCTCTTGGCCTGTTCATAATAAAAGCATGTTAAGTTATGAAAAATAAACAATTCTTTACGCTGTTTGAAGCGGATGATTTCATCAGTTCCAAAACTTAATTACAGAACTTCTACACAACAGTTTGCGTGGGCAGCTGATAAATATTCAATTGAGCAGTGTTATTAAAACCCAGAATTACTTGTGAAGAACAGCAGTGCTGGGAAAGCAGAGTGGTACCAGCACTCCTATGCAGCAAAAGTCACTTAGAGTCCAGCACCCGACATGCAGGTCAGACCCCCTGGTTGCATTAACAGCAGAGTGGATTGAAACTAAAGGTTACAACACCCCCAAGCCAGATGCAGGTTCTGAAGGAAAGACAAGCAAGAAGACTGCAAAAGAAGAGTGGACATAATGCACAAGATCCACTAGGAACAAGAGCACTAATTTAGGCACAACAGCTTCCACAAGGAAACTGCTTTATGCATGTGACATTGACTGCGGAATAAAACCCCCCAAAACAACAACAACATCACCAACACAACTATCTAGTAAGCTGTAAGTTCTAAGGCATTAAAGGAAAAACATAAGGAAGAACTGAGGTTACTCTAAGAGAAAAGTAAGAAAAAGCAATAGACAGGAACTTCCAGGTGAAAGTCTAAATGAAAGTTTATTTTATTTTTGTTTCAGTGATTAAAAAGGTCACCTAAAAATTCTGTCAGAATTAGAGATGATTATGTCTTCCCCTGTTAATTAAAAAGAGACCTTGGTCTCATTAGACCTAGGTCTAATGAAAATGAAATTACAGATACTTTACGTAAGATGGAAACATGCAGAGACAGTCAAACAGGAGGTGCTAGGAAAATACCAAATATATCAACAGAGCAGAAATATTAAAAAAGGAAAAAGGAAAAAAATTATTTCATATAAACCTACCTACACTTAATTTATCGTAGCAATGAAGGGAACAAATGACAAATAATTCAATGAGAAACTATAGAAGTTAACAAGATAAAACTGTTCTGTGGCATTTTTTATTTTCCAAGAAATACAATAATGTAATAATTTATACCTAAGCAGTACAGAAAAACTGAAGACAAGCCACATGGTTAAATATATAACATACTTATAATAAATATACTTATAATATATCAGAAATATTGATAACTTCATCCAAACTGTAACATTCAACACAAACCAAACCTTTCTCACTGTTCACAAAGCATTGCAGTGAAATGTCCAAATAAGGGTGATCTCTGAGTTTGCTGCTTTAGCCAACAAAGAAAATTAGTAGGATCTCAAAGTTCCAGAAAAAGCCAGAATTAAATGAGGTATTTGACCTGAAAAACAGTACTGAATTCTATCCACACTTACATACAGAAGAAGTCTTACCAAAGGAAGGAAAAATAATAACACCGATAAAAAAGAAATCATCTGCACAAGCTGGAATGAAAGGAAAACATTTTCAGATACTGACAAGAACTTAAAAAAATTACTACCATGGCAGAAAGCAAACAAACAAACAAGAAAAGCCGGTATCTTTTATTCTCTCTGTACAAAGAATGAAGGCTGCTTAGAAGGAGGTGTTAAATAAAAGATATGAAGAGTGTTTCTCCTCATGTTAAATAACTAGATTCCTCAGATTTTGATGGATAACTGAAAAATAATGAAAATGTGGAATCATGACAGAATAAAGCACAGTGGCTTCTGAGTTGGAGTGTTCTCATTAAAGAGAAAGGATGTTAAGTCAGGTTATTTAAAATGCTTTATTTTTCATTTCTGCTTAAACCTGTTTAATATAAACTCATGAGAACAGATGAAATAAGCTCATACTGTGAACAAATTCTTGTAATACTTTAGAGGATCCTGAGCTGCTGAAGGATCTAGAGAACAAGCCTTATCAGAAGAGGATGAGGGAACTGGGTTTCTTTAGACTTAAGAAAAGGAGGCTCAAGAATAATCTAGAGAGCCAGTATATTCTTTAAAAATAAAAAAAACCCGCAAAATCAAAAATTATATACTGCATCTTCATTCACAGAGCAGAAAAGTAGCTTCTTATTGTAATATGATCTTCAGCTTCCAAACTTACTAATTTGATTTATTCAATCAAAATAAAATTCTTTCCACTCCTCCAGAATAGATTACAAATACCAAAAGTGGGCTCAGTCATTCAAAAAATGCAGTCCTGGTTAAAGAACCAGGGACTGCTACATCTTTCACTTTTGACATTCCTTAACACTTCAGCAGCAAACAAAGCTGTTACACTGATCACTTTCAGAAACTCACTTGGAATTATCTGAATAGATTATAATGTACTTACTTAGGCATAAAGTCCCTTAAATTTTCAAAATCGGGCTTTACTTATGAGAGTTTTTTGTAGCCCTTTAAATAATGTTATATATTTATCTATCTATATAAAGCAATGAAAATATACTGCCGTTTGCCATGTCCATCACTACCAAATCTAAAATTGAAACAAAAGCCCACTCTGCTGGAGTTGAGGAACAGTTTAATTTCATTTAAGAATGTGAGGCAATTCAGCAAACTTCCAAAGGTGCAAGTGAGATGCATAACACCCAGCCTCCAAAAAACAATGGGAAATGCTAGCCTTCAGCATTCAGGCTTTTGCAAATCTCATTCTTGTTGTAAAAGGAGAAAAATGCCATGCAATGCTACTAATCAAACAAGTCTGCTCACTTAGTCCAGACCACTGGAATCTCCAACCCTCTGCTGCTACATCAGAATAGTTCTCAATTGGAACATAATTTCATCACTTTATAAATTTATAATTCACCAGACATATCCCTCCCCAAAGAGACCACCATGCAGTGAAAAATATGTTTTTCAACTGAATCATAGAGGAGATAATTAAGGCTGACAGAACAAGAGAGAACAACTTTCTTGCAGATGCCATCACATTGCAGAAACGTCAACAACAAATTTTCTCGGAGGTTCATTCCTGGTGCAGTATGCTCCCTCTCCTGTGCAATGCTTAAAAGAATTAAATAATGGGAAAAGCCACACAGGAGGGAGCTATCAGCCACAGTAACCAGAGAGGGAAGAGGCCATCACTCAAGCTGTTCACGTCCCTTGCTGGGTTGTCACTGCTTCCTGCACGTATCTGTTGACAGGTCGACTCGCCAGGTGTTAAGAAAAGTCACCGCCAAGAATAGTGCTGAACATCATTCTGTTCCTCCTGAACTTACATTCAGAGATGGCTTTTGTTTGCTTATAACAAAATAAGACTTTTGTCTATCGTCTATCCCATCTCTAGTCACTTCCTATCTCAGCCTGTTCTGCACGAGGCTTGATTTATGTTCCTGCACTTCACACTTCCACCCTGGGAAAGAACACAACTTGTCAAATACTTCTTGCTAATTAACATGATGTAATCTTTCTGAATGCATTAGTCACCTTGGAATTGGTGAAAAAGAAATTTTTAAAACTCTGTAAAAGATGCAAGTTGGGGAGCAGCATGCACCTGAAATACCCAGGCTGCCCCCAGTCTGAGGTCACTCACCTCCCAGTGTGATTATTAATTATTACAGGTCACTCACAAAGAGATGTAAAGGTCCAAAACTATCCTGCAGGACACATGTGAAAAGAGAATAGCATTCCTCTTCTAGTCATTTTCTAACAAACTTCTACGGCAAATCCAAACACCCCATCTCATATTTATAGATGTTATAAACAGGAAAGTTCTCTCAATTACCTTTTTCTGTTAAAGAAAAGAAAAACATTTATGCAACTAATACAGATGTCTTTTTTCTGGCAAAACCAGGAGAGCCCAAATGCTTTGTCTGACTCCATGAGCTAGTTCCCATTAAACAACAAACCGCACACAATCCCTCCTTCCCAGCCATGTCACGATGTACGTCATTTGACAGGTTTGCAGGGCTGCAGCCTCCCCATGTCAGACAAGAAACACACCGACGCATGGCATTACAATCAGTGGCCATAACTTATTAATATTTATATTATGGTAATACTCAGAATCCAGCTAAACTGGGACCATTAATATTTATATTATGGTAACACTCAGAATCCAGCTAAACTGGGACCATCAGTATCAGAATTATTATTTAGAGCACTTTCCCCCAATAGTACAAAATAAAAAGGATCAAATGAGGGTACAACAAAGGGACAAACAGAACTGGTCTGGGGAGCAAACACAGTGGCAAAAATCACAAAATATACCTAGTGCATGGACAAGCTGGGAGCAATATTCAAAAGTGATACCTGTCAACAGGTTACAGGTCTTTTTGGATACCATGTAGGAGAAACTTTCAAGAGGTTGTTCCAGTATGTGAAAAAACCTAGCATGAGAGACAAAGTTTAGGTATAACATGCTGATTACTTTGGAAAACATAGCAGTAACTGAAAATCTGAACTCCATTAAAGATGAAGTCAAACTTTCACAAGAGTGATATTGTGAAAGAGAGTAAGTGAATTTTTACTTACACTTTACATTCAAAGACCTTTTGCATTTTTTAACAGTTTAAGTATGTGACCAGCTTGCTTTTTACCTAATGGGGATGAATGCCCCTGTACTTGAACTGTACTTACACTTTTGTAAATGTCTTCCTGTTTCAGAAAAAAATACACATAATTTAATTTGAGAATCAGACCGAAAGAAAATAAGTCTATCTTCTGATGATACTTTTGAAAACTAAAAATTACTTTTTTCATCTTCCTGTCCTTCACCAAAAGTGTGTGGAATGTCTAGGCATCAGTGCAGCTACTTTTTATATTTTTAAGACACAGAAATATTTTAGGTTATACTCCTTTATCTGGTTCACCTGCTTGTGTTCCTATTTCAGACAAGTTTGTTTCCTAAGACACATGGCATAAGGGGGGATGACATCAGGTTCTGATATTTTTTCACTGTTACTTTGGTAGCTAGGCTTTTTTTATTTCTTAGTAAAACATGATTTCATGATCAGCTTGCTGTTACCTTTCAATCCTGTTCTACCTTGTCAGATATTTGAGAATTCTGAAGTAAATCAGTGACAATCAAATCAATAAAGTCCACTGCTATTTGCATGGCCAAAGATAATTATTCCATATAATTTATCACAATTGGCACAATATGTTCTATTTTGCAGTTTAAATATACCTAGGCAAGCTGTTAGATTATTTTAAGATGCTATCTGAACCTGTAAGACACCACCTGCCAAAACATTCAAAACCTGAATTTAAATATGTGAACTCCTATTTTTACCAACTAACTCTAAGGGATCAGGGAAAGAAAAAAAAAAAAAAAGGGAAAAAACCCCACAAAAAATTAACAGCAACTTTCTGGACAGGTTTTCTCACAATACCTTCTCCGACCTGCCTAACCTTGCTTTCTCTTGAAAGCTAAATAACAATTAGATGGAACTTAACTGAGAGCAACCATGGCAATTCCTGTGTTTCTATCCTCAAGTAACAGGAATTACTGGAAAGAAATGTTCTAAGAGCTAATGGGCTATATCCAGGTGTTAGAAAGTCTAAATTAAAAGGACTGTACCAGCCCAGAATAAACACATCTGATTTGGGGTTTGGCAATGTAATTGTGGTGTTTTCTTGTTACAGTACCCTGTCTGTGGATCCTAAACCTTACTGAATAAGAAGGCATTTAAAAAATTCCAACTTTCCTATTATAACTGTATTGTCATATTATTTCAAATGATACTTTTATCCATCACCTGTTCAACGTCATGCATCATGGACAACACTAAAATTTCCAGTATTTTGAAGTAAATTTGCAATGTGCATACCAATTTCTAAATTAAAAAAAAAACAACCTGTCTCTGAATTCCACTGAGCACCCAAAGCAGGGATCTTAGCACCCTGTGGGTGCTTACAGACTTCTTAGCAGAACAGCTTAGTCATAGGAGAATGGCACAAATTTCTTTCCTAATGCCTTCCTTCTGTTTTTCCCTAAAGAGGTTTGCCTTGTTTCTTCTGGCCAGGAAAAAAGCCTGTAGTACATAGACTTTCTTTCAAACTCCCTTACTAATTTTTCCATTTCTCTATGAACACCACTCAAGGAGTGCTCTAAGCAGGTTGAAATAACTGGTTGTCAAACTACAATATTCATTGCTCCAACTGTAGAAAAGGCTTAATTAAGACTTTTGCAAAATGCCTTAAATGAACAAATCTATAGCTGGGATAGAGACAATAAATTCAGTGCAAAAATGGGCTTTATACAAGCGAACAAATTAAATTATTAGAAAGGGAGGGGCAAAATGAATTGCAAGAATAATCAGTCAGCATAAAGAAACCATCCAAACATGTCAGTGGGGATCACTACATAATGTTCTCTTGTGGCACTTGTTCTGATAAAACATAGCTGTTTCTGTTCAGGGACACATACTTCACCAAGGTAACACTAAAAGCCCAACAGCACCGGCTGCTAACGCTGCACACACGTGCATTTGGTTTGCATGTGTGTGAATCATATTTATATTTAAATCAATGGAAAGCACAGAGCACAGTAACACCAGGATTAAAATCATGACTTGGATATCTGGAATATTGCATATAGACAGGCTCAGCCACCGAGCAAAGGAGGGAGAGAGAACTGTGGATTCCAGTGTTACTTTGCCAAGAACAATTTATCTGGGAAGGAAGGGTACCTTTCTTAGACAACTTCCCAGTACAAACCACTTCTAGAGCACAGACCACATCAACATGTTCCTCCATTCCCTGTATTCCTGTTATCCTGGATACAAGTCTAAACAATGTCTGTAGAAAAAAACAGGTAGACCCTGCTGCTTGTTCTAAGATCACCAGATTGTACCTCACTGGCCCCAAAATCTGCTTTCCATGGAAGACATCTCTCTTCTCTGTCCCTTATCAGGAACAGCTGAGTTTGCTGGCCAACAAATTTCTAAGTCAGGAAACAATACTAGGTGAGAAAAAGCATAACCAGGATCTGACGACTGTTTTTGTTTATTACGGATGCTTGGGATATAGTACAGAGAGAAGGAAATGTCTAAACTGAAGGAATCTCCTTAACTTTCTCTTTAAGTATTTATATGGCTTTATGCAAAGGTAATATTTAACGATACTAGACTGTGTGGGTTTTTTCATTTGGTTATTTCAGATTACGTTGTTTTTTTCTTTCTGCCTACATACAAAACAAGAGAGTACAATTGCAACATAGCCCTGCTAGCAGTCACCTTTTAACAAAACTTGTTTGGGGTACAACCAGTTCATGTGTTAATGTTTGAGCTCATCATGTATTTAAATAAGAGCGTAACAAATGCATAAAGATACCAGAAACCTTGACACTTCTGAGATTTTCAACAGAAGAGAAGCCTAGTTTTCATCCCAGTTCTAGTTCTTCAGACCTGTTTGAAACTTTCATGACCTCTCCTATGCGTTTGCTATTCTACAGTGTTTTTCTTATCCTATTTATTTCCTTACAAGTTTTCACAGAGCTCACATCAGATGCAAATTTGGCTGCCCGCAACCCAACGCTCCATATGGCATCTCACCCACGTACTCTTACGCTTCCATAAAAATCTCCTTCACTTTGTGTTTTATTTTGCTTTTAATC
>WAAE01012389.1:0-18862 GCA_013400495.1 Nicator chloris | reverse complement strand
AGAGCTACCCTTTTTCCTATCTCTATCTACGTCAAAAAGTTCTACAGAGTAAGTAGATCTCATTATATATTCTATGTAAATGAGGAAGCTGAGACAGAAGTTAAGTAAGTTGTCAGCCGCAAGGTAGCAAAAGTCCAATTAGAAGTACCCAAAAAGTCATGAGTTTACTTTGTTTTTCTCCATTAAGCAGCACTGCATCTCATTTGGTAAGGTCAATATTTAAATAAGTTTATGTTCCTTATGCTTATTATGAGGATTTCTCAGCCTAAGAGTATGTTCCAGTAGGAGGATATTCAAATATAATCATATTTTTACCACGGATGAAAATATGAGGATGGTGAGTGAAACAAGTTGTCTGGAGAACTGTTGCAGCATTGCAGTCTTTCAAAAACTGGTTCAATAAACCCCCAAGCCACCCATTTTGATCTTGTTGGTGTCCCAGCAGGAGAATAGGCTGGAAACATTCTGAAGTTTCTTCCAACCTGACTTATCCAACGATCCTACCATCAGAGGTTCATATAAATAAAATGTTCCCCACTCCTCAGTTCCACTGTCAGTTGGAACAGCAGGAGAAGGGAAATTCACTGCAGAGCATCCCTGTTATTATTCTGGTCATGCCATTTCATAGGGAGGGCAATGCCAGCAGCAGTGGCTAATTAAAGTAATGTTTTACAAATTGGTGCTGAGTGGCAAAGGCAGCAAAACTATGTGTGCCAGCAAAAGAGTTAGGAGTGAGGAGCAGGCAGGAATTCTGAACAAATGAGGAAAAAGAAGCAGAAAGACCACAATCTTCCCACTCTTCTGTAGTATGAAGAGGGTCACCATTCATGTTATTCTCTTGAAACAGTGACATCTGCTATGGCTCTGGCTGAAACATATAGCAGCTGTGGTCTGAGAAAAACTGCCCCAAATTGTTTTTAAAGTAAAGTTTTAGCCTTTACTGTTTCCATGACAATGCTTCAGTCATATATTTGTGAATGGAGAATTTATAGGGAGCAAATGGGAAATAAGAATGTGACTCCAGCCCTTTGGAAAAAAGGGGACAATAAAGATCAGGACTTGAGGTGTGAGCCAAACCCCTGCACCAGTGTAGTTGTGATTTAATTGTGCATCTTGGCTCAGTTTGCAATGGTGTGAAAGCCGTTAGTGTAGCAGAGGTGAATGCTGCAGACCTGTGCCTCAGCTCTGCAGTGAGAGAAGGCTGCATGCAGGTTATATGGGACAGAGCCCTACAGCTTTAAACTGCAGGTAGGGGAGCATGGTGGAGCAGAGAGGAGACAATTGCAAACCCTATTTTTCACAAGCTGAAACTACTGAAATAATATTTCTCTTTGATTCTACTTTTTCTGTTACTTAACATATTTTGCCATATGAATAACATTGAAATGGAAGTTTGTTTCAAAAGGAAAACATTTAACTCTGAAAAAGTAAAAATCATGAATGTTTTAAATTACTGAAACTTTTTATTTCAGTTTTGCCTAAAATGTATCTTATTCTTTGAGAGTGTGTATTATACTGAATGTTGCTATTGACAAATAAACATTTTTTGCGCTGAAAAAAATTCAGTCCTAGGAGTAACCTGATGGATCTGACTTTGAATATATGTATCAGCATAGGTATCTACTGTACCCCTAAGCATAGGTGCAGAAATAGAGAATAAGCTAGGATTAGCAGTAAAAACCCTACCCAACCTGATCAACATAGCTCCCAATAATGATGTTTATATCAAAACAGAGGTCAGCTGCTTTTCAGCCATTGCAACATTTTTCTCTCAGCTTGATAGCTCATGTCTTCAAATGTATTTTTTTCTTTTCAGTTTAATTACTATTTTACAAGTGCAACCAACTTATCTAGTATAGCTTAGTGTATTTCAAACAGAATAAGTATAAAACTGTAGTAGTATGGATCCAGTTTCTGAATACGTATGGTAAACAGTTATGAAAAAGAAGGAAGGTAGACTTTGAAAGCATAAGTACATTAAAAAAAACCAAAAAACTGACAGCCACTGGAACTTGTCTAGAAGTTGTTGATTCACTGGGGCTCAACAGGATGCACACATAGAGGGGTGACAGGAAGTTCAGTTCCCAAACAGCTTAAGTCCTAGACTTCCCTGAACAGGAATGTCCAATTTTCTGAACTGTATATGTTTCTAATGTAGAGGACTACTATCTTCTAGGGTGTGAGGTGAGAACTCCACAGGCTTTCCTCTGGAGACATCAGGCTGGACATCAGCTTTTCAGTCACTTAGGAGTGACTGTGTCAAGCTGCAACCTAAGCAATTACTGTTCTCAAAGCAGTTATCTTTTCTCTCTGTGTAGCTTCAATTTTTTCCCAATATACTTTATTATTTCCACTAGACTTCCTGTTCCTGTTTCTCATAGCCTGCCCCTTTTCTTACATGCATTTCCCCTTTTTCTTTTTTCCCATTTGAAATCCATCATGTCTTGAAATATATTTAAGACGCATAAATTTTCTCTTTGCTGTCATTTTCCATAATTTTATTAGATTTTGTACAAAAGTTCAAGGCCTTCAGCTGCTGACCTGGTGGGAAATGCAAAGATGTGGAAGATTCAAACATCATTAAAATCCTTCTGTTTCAAATTAAAGAGTCCCATGCAAGTTTTGTACTCTCACAAATAAAGTAAGACCTGTCAATTAAAAAAAAAAAAAAAGCATGTAGACTTCATCCAGACTGTGCAGCCTGGTGCAATTTATTAATGATACTGCATTGCAAGATGAAATAAAATGTGAACCTGAACTCTGAATTCACCTGACAGAGTTGTATGACCCTGGTGTTTTAGGAACAGCTGAATTTGTTAACAGTCAAGCCAGCAATATTGTCTAGTGACATTTGTGTAGTTACAGCACACAACAGAATGAATTTCAAAAGCATAGAAATGTTGGAAGCTTGGGTATGAAAACGTTAAATTTAAACCAGAATATTTATTGAAGAGTATAGAAACAATACTGTTTAAACAGGAAGGGAAGAGAGCCCAAGATAAACATTTATCAGGCTCTTCAGAGAGTAATATTTTGTGGGAGAACTATATTGCTGCACTGTAAAATCCCACAGACTACAGGGGATTGTCCAGTCCTTGGATCTGGTTCCACATAGTACTATAGCATAATTCTGTACATTGAAAATGCTCCTAAGTCCTTTCTCTGCAATTGTAGTAGAAAACAGTAAAGCTCACAGTTTTGGTAGTGGATAGGAGTGACTATTGTACTAGATTTCCAATTGCTTTTATAAGAGAGTATGCTTTTCTTGAAATAGCATCTTTTACATGTTTGTATTCTCAATAGCCAGGTAAACCTCTAAATACAACTCATTAACAAATCATTTCATCTAAAGTTTTCACCATCCTGATTGAATTGATTTAGACAGGTAATCAAGTCTGACTTTTTAATCTCAGGGCCAGCTTTATGTTCTACCAGGAGGGAAGTATACCATGGTGAAATCATTCATGATAACTCTTTTCAGTCTCATGGGAAGAGCATGCATATAGGTTTCCAGTCCATGCTGAAGTTAGAGTCATAAATAGTGTTTCATGATACGGAAAGGAGTTCATAAAATGATGTTGTTATTTTGTGATTGGTGAAATGTGTGTATCAAAGCTAGTTCATTATTAAATGTGACAGGTAAGCATTTGTTAAGATGGTGAGTAATTTGATAATAATTTGACCCACTAGCCTAATTATATTTCAAAAAGCATTTGAATCTTCGCAAAAGTTTTGACGGCTGTACAAAAATCACTCATGGATGTGTTTATCATCAGAATTTGATGATAAGCTATGAATCGGAAGATAACTTCGGAAATGAGATATCTTGGCTTCTATGGCAGTTCTGAGTTGTGCTTATGAGTCCTGTTATGTGCTGATTGTGTGAGTTACTGGGCATCTGACCCATAGTGAATGAACTAACTTGTTTTTCTGAGCGAATAATGAGAAAAGAATGTGTAAAGGGTGTTTCAAACTCCAATTTGTATGTCTAGGCTTTTGTTTATTTAAGAACTGTAATGTTTTATCCTGACAGGTTTCATTTGATTCAATTTACTACTGGATTTTCTCTAGTGATACAAGAACTAGCCTAAAAGAAGGCCTGCCTGGCTCTTGAAATACAGTCATGACACTACTTTTAACAATGTTACTGGGAAACATGGAAGCAGTATGTCTGTGAAGCCAATGGAATTATACAAAGACTCATACACATAGGTAAATTTTGCTACTCACTTTTGCTCATCTGTGACTTTCTATATTCAGAATCACAGAATCAGTTAGGTTGGAAAAGACCTCTGAGATCATTGAGTCCAACCTTTGAGCAAACACCACCTTGTCAACTAGACCACAGCACTAAGTGCCACATTCAGTTTTTTCTTAAACACCTCCAGGGAGGGTGACTCCACCACCCCCCTGAGCAGCCCAATTACTCGTTCTGTAAAGAAATTCCTCCTCATGTCCCCCGGCACAGCTTGAGTCTATGTCCTCTCGTCGTGTTCGTTGCAGACTGCAGCTGCACAGAACTGTTTTATTCTATATCAAGCAACTGACACTTCTTCCATATCCTCCATATCCTTTTCCTGGGAGAAAAAACATTCAGAAGATTTTTCTATCAAGGTTGATGCACATGTAAAATTTAGTGGCCTCAAAGCTGGCTGATACTTCTGTCATGAATGAAGAGGATCAGAAAATCTAGGTCTGAGTCGCATTCCCTATTTTTTAAATTTTTGACTATAGATCAAATTGATATGCCTTTTGAATTCTGAAGGGTAGTTATATGAGAACAAAGTGGAACAGAAAACAGTCAAATATAGCAGACTGAAGCTCTTAATCTTTACTACGATTAAAACTGTCCCAATATGAAACACACATACACAAATGTGTTGTAAATTCAGGATAATTTGAATCATGAAATTAATCCAAGCCAGGAACAGTTGACTCAAATGTTTCTTGTAATTAATGCAATAAAGACACTGGTAATTAAAACAACAACAACAACAACAACAACAACAACAACAACAACAACAACAAACCCGAAACCCCAAACAAACAAATAAACAAACAAAAACAACTGTCCACCCCCTAATCCTCCTTCATATGATAAAAATGGATCAACATTTTCCTTTCACTGTTGTTCTGTGTATCTTTTGTGGTGTTTTTTCCAGTTGACAAACAGGGCATTTAGGTTGACAGATTTTTAGTAACCTTTACATCTCATACAAAATCATATCCTATGCAGACACTGAAAAAGATGATCTTTGCAACTGCTTCACAAGCTAAGCTTGGGTATACTTTAAAGTGTCAATGGCAGAGTCCTGTTGGTTAGATGTGTGGGAAAATCGCAGTTCAACAGCCACACTGGCAGAAGCTGCACTGGAAATGGGAAAGTAGGGTGGTTTTCCTGGCATGTAGCTATCTCAGGAACTCAAATAAACTATACCAGCAAAATAACTTTGCTTACACTGTAGACTCTTGCTCCACCAGAAAAAATTGCTTGCATAAATCTACCATAGCTCCACTGCCTGGAATGTCTTGGACTTGTTTTTTAAGCAGTAGATAGAAATAAAGTGTTAGGATATAGATAACGTCTTTAGCTTCTGAGGAAAAACAAGACAAGGAAAACCAAAGAAAAACGAGGGAGTGATCAGATGTGTTTTCAGTGGTATTACTGGTTTATAATGTGGTGGTGCCAGAGGCTCCTTCTGTATATGGATAACAGTACCTACCCCAAAGGAATAGAGATTCAAAGTTTAAACAAGATATTCTTTTCAAGAAAGAAACATTAAGTCTAATGAGACCTTTAATTAATTAATACCATTCTAAGTATATGGCTAATTTCTTTAAATAATTATGGAAATCTCCTTTTAACTAAGGTATATATTCTTGTACAAAATCTAAAAGCATTAACAGAAACAGATTTTAAAAGAATTTTGAAATGAGCTTTCCTTTTTCTTGTCTTCTTGATCACCGAGGGTTTGTAGCTTGATTTATCTTAATAAAAAGAAATAATCCTAGATTTTTCTGCCAATTTGGATTGCCACATAAACAGTTGGTTGTGCTTGTTTTAAAAAAAAGACTGTACAAAGTTTATCCTGAAGTAGATGAGAGAAGCTGTGTTAGATTAGAATTCTTTTGCATAGTTGTTCCTCAGCCATTTGTTAGAACATCATTTGTTTAATGTAGCTTGAAAGGGTGAATAAAAATTTGTTTGGTTGGTTGGTTTTACAGGAAGGTTCCTAAGTAGTGAGATTACATGAAACTCTATGACTACTGATATCCTCCATCCTGGAAATATAGTCTCTCCAGACCTGGTCAAGAAGCCTGTGGGGCTTTATCTTTCTTAAGGCCTTATGTTCCACTTCTGTAGAGAGAAAGCACGCTTTATTTTAACACTAGATTTAGCTTCCTACATAAATAGTTACTTAAAGAAATAGAAAGATTGTATTTCACATTGCACAATAATGCTATTATGCATTAAGAAAAGCAAATCTGTATTACTGTGTTCTTCTGTGTATTGGAAAGCAAGGTGAAATGTAAAATGAATCTGTTTTTCCATGAAGAATGCGAATACAGTAGGGCTTACTTATGTGGATTATTTTATACCATAGCCTATTTCTCCAGCATTATTACATATTTAAAGACAGCATCTATGATCTGTGCAGCAATAATATATTCTTTCTTTCTGTAATGTTTCCTCTGTTGGCTATTTGGCCTTTTATTTTAAGCATTTATGATCAAGAATAATATATTCAGAGCAATAAATAAAAATTAGTGGAAGGTGGAAAAAATCTAAAAAGCAAAAAATCTTCCAGGTCCTAATGTTTTTGCGGGTTTTTTTTCCAAATGATTTACAGTTTAAACATCTTCTTATGCCATCTTTTTATTTTTTGATGTTTTGAAAAGCTTTTTGTCTGATTATTCCAATAGTACAATTATGCAAGATTATGGGCACCTGTTGGACCCTACACATGGTCAGACAATGTTAATGGAACCAAGCAAAAGCCAAGCATGGCAAAACCAAGAGATGAGGTAGTCCTCTGTAGTGACAATGAATTTGATTTTGGGAGTTGCACTGAAAATGGAACATGGATTTATGGATTGTGTCTGATCTGAATGCCAATCCAGCGTTACTCTTATGCATGCAGCCCACAGTGGAGCCTTCTCCTCCTGAAAGGGGAGAACAGAAAGCACACACTGCATCTCACCTCCTTTTTGTGAAGACTAACACTATGGGCACTTCTAGCATGACAGGTTTTGTATTCCTTGGGTAACAATACTTTTGTGTTTCTCTGTGCATGCCATAGAAACAAGTTTAAGAAATGGGCACTTCTATCTTCTGTTTAAAAATGCTGTAGGAGTGGAAACAACACAGTCCAGAGACTTACCTGTCTGCAGGTATGACAATCTAAGCAAGGAGACTAGTTGTGCTGTTCTTAGTTACATTATAGAATGTATAGTCTTAAATGAAACTTTGAAGGTTAAGGTACTACTCTGTTTATACTGTGGTTTTAGAACTGACTGAAAGCTATTTTAACCTGATTTTCTGCAGTGGATGCTTTTTTAGCTGTTAGTAAAGTTTTAGCTGGAAAATAAAATAGAGAGCATGCTTTGAACTGGACCAACATCATCGTTTTGAATCTCTAAGATTGAGTGGCATTGACAAAATTGAGAAATCTTACGTCCCTATGTAATATATGTAGTGTAGGATGAGAATCGGATACAATATATCTAATAGGAAGGTGGAACATCAGGTAAATATTTAGAATTTTGGACAGTATGTTAACATTGATGACATAATGTTATGTTTCTAGAAGCCTGTCACTTTGACTGTCTGAGATGAAGTGAGGTATGCTGGAAGAAGGGAGTGCTGTTGGTTTTCCTGCCCAATCAACAAGAGAAGTCTCCCTTCTGTGTTGCTTAATAAAGACCAGTAGTTTTGTTCAAGTTCCTCTGGAAAATGTGAAGTTGTAAACAATTTTTTAATTATAGCTTTTTTCACTAGTAACAGATGAGTTTAACTTTCTTCGTCACCTTCATAAGTGTTTTTTTATGCACCTATATTTTGCATAGCCAGTATTGTAATAAAAAAGAAAATATTACATCAAGGAGACAATTAGCTTGTGCAAATTGGTTTTATTTAATGAAATGAGGTCTTGTTATTGTTTGTTGACCATAGTAAAGTCAAACCAGTTTGCAATGACTGAAGAGAATCTAGTGCAGAATTCCAGTCATGTAGTCTTTATAATATAAGAAGAACAAAGGGACTTGGCAATGCTGCTGAAGGTTCTTTCCAGATATCTTTTTCTTTGTACATTTGAAAATAATTTAGAATAAATTTGGTGAATCACAATATTACAGCCTTTAATCATAAGCATGCCTTCTAATGCAGGCATGGGTGAATGACAATAAAAAAAAAATCACTTCTTTGTAATGAATCCATTAGCATTCCATGGGAAAAAGAAATAACCTTGAATGATATCATAGCATCTGTGGTAAACAGCTAGATTTGGATGATGTGTTACTTTGTGGCATCACTCAGGGTTGTATCATTGTATGTAAACACTTGAAAGAAAAGACCAAGAAAATTACAAAAGGCAAGATTAAAACACAGCCATTGTTCTCTGGCTTAAGATCATAAAAGGGAGGAAATTCATAGTTAAGCATCCAAACCTCAAGTATCTGAGCACATTGCAGTGCCAGCCTTAGTTTTACATAACCATAGCCTGTTATAAGTAGACATTGGTGGTTTGATCCTGAATGATGAGTTGTATTGCTCTTAGCAGCTGAAACCAGAACAATAATTTTATTTTAATGCTTGGCTTTGTTTGGTGAATAGCCTTTTTGAATCAGTTGTAATTGTTTTATTTATGTTTTCTTGCCAATTGAAATAAAACAAATCCTAATAAATAGGGTGGGTTTTTTTTCAAAAGTTATCCTTAAAAGTCTGCTAGATAACATTTTGGTAAAATGGAAATGGGAAATTGTGAAGAAAAGCCAGTGTCACGCTTGGATTTCAGGAAAGTTGAAACTTTCGTAGCAAGTTATAATGTCTATAATCCTGCAGAAACTTGATGAAAAAAAACAAACCCCAAACACTTAACTGATGAAAGAAGTAGTTATAGTACTGTTAGCACAGAATTTTTGAAGTATCTGCAATTAATTGAACTTCTACTTTTGTTCTACTTTTCTTAAAAATGCAAAATGGAGAGAAGAATAGGCAATAACATAGAATCTTAACCTAAGGACGTTGCTTCAAGGATTCCAAAGGGAAAGATTAGCAGTTTCTTGTCAAGACAGGGAAAGGCCTTCAGCACTTCAAAAGCCAGAAGTGACCTGCCAAACAGTTAAAGAATAAAAACCAGTGTCTAACAAGGTGAGGCTGACTTGAGAGATGACTGGTTGTAGTTTTCTCAGAGTCATTTTAATTCGTTCACTGTAGCAAGAAGCCACAGCAGTATTTGAGTGACTTGCACCCTTTCTGACTTCCTTTCAGGTTTGGAAGGATTCACAGGAGTAGAGCTGGGAGTTGGAGCCAAAAGCCTAAAATACTGTAGCTTTCTTGCAACAGGTGGAGCTCTAGTCAGTTTTGAATGGTAGTTTACATCTTCTCTTGAGTAGAAATTACTAAAGGTATGGGAAATTTACACTGGAGATTAAGTAGTCTCTTGGATATTTCAGTGAAATGGAAACGGCCCTGACTCACAGTCTGAAAAACTACAACCTATGAGATAAGAGAGCTGAAGTGTTCTGTGATAAATCTTTTGCTCATCAGTATAACTGTGGATATCACTAAAAAGATTTACACATGAAAAAGAAAAGTATGGAGAGAGAGGGACAAAGAGAACTTTGCTTTGTGAATATGAATGATAGCACTACACTGAGCAGCATGGATAATAGCCGTGTAAAATGATAGTGCTGTGGTAGACCCACAGTGCAGTTCAACCATCAAAATGTTGCCTCAGAAAATTGCTGAATGTTGTATTTTCATGTCTGGGGTGCAGTAGTTCCCTTCTCTCTTCTAGTTCTGTAATCTCATTGATGGGGATTATCTCTTATTGAAGGGGAACTGCCCCCTTTTTCATCTCAATGCCCATCCTCGGATTCTTCAAATACTCTCTGACATATGTATACAATGCTCTGTCTGTGAGAATGTCTCCGAGTTCCAGGGCTGGGGATTTACCTCTGAATTTCTGATGCAATCTCTTTCATTTATATTATTCTTTTTTCTGTTGTTTTGACAGAAAAACATTCCTGCGTGTTATCGAATTTCTTTCTCAGCTGCTCTCTCTGTTGATTTATTTTTGGTTTTTTTGGGGGTGGTGGTGGTGGTTTGGTTTTGTATTTTTTGGCATAGTTACTGTAAGGTGCTTTCACCATGAAGTGCCTATTTGTAAATCCACAGGCATGTCAGACCAGAGTCCTGTGTCTACGCTGGCACTGGGCTAAGCACATAAAACTCTACAGGTAACTAATACTAATTAAATCTTTAAAAAATCTTTAACTAATTAAGCAATGCTCATGGATATGGTGAAAGCCAGTAGTAAGGCATGGATCCAAGTCTAGTTTATGATGTTTTCCATCTGTTAGCGTGAATGTAACTCTCATTTTAGGAAGAACAGATAATTCAGGACATGACATGCAGTGAAAAACATTTCAAGAGTAGCTCATTGCCTTTAGAAGTCAGCAGCATGTTTTTCCAGATCTCTTGTGTAGATATGGAGACAGTTGTTGCCCCCTATGATGAGTAGCTGCAGAATCCTTATGCATCTTCTTGTGGATCTGGCATGGCTTCTTCTCCAGCGTGGAGGACACGCTCTTAGACCTTTGTAAAGAGTTTTTTGTGCCTGTGCATAATAAGGACATAATGATGAAGGGGATACCTTCAATGCCTAAACTTTCTGTCATGCTTTACTGCTGCTTTACTGTTACTTGGTTTTGGCCAGTTATTTGCTGATGCCCACAGTGTGTAATTATGTATTTCAGTGACTTCTTCAAAGTCAGAGGGTTGAAAAATATTGATTTATCTGAAATTGCATGTGTTTTTTTTTTAAGAGGAAGTGTGAGAGTTCTGTTGAAGCCACAATTTTGCCCAGCCTTCATCTAGAAGTGATAATACTTGCCTGTTAGTCAAGTTGAGGTTATCCAGACGAAAGGCCCCTGAATGGGGGTATGGGGGAGGAATGTGTGACAGAGAGGTAATCTGGAGATCCCATCTTTTCTATTATTTTTAAATTTACTAGCAGCTTATTTTATTTCTGCCTCACATGTGGACTCACTAAGTTTAGTTGTTCAATGGACCAGCAATTCTCAGCCACTCTGCCTCAAAAAAAAAAAGCAAAATGTGGGAACACCTATCAGCAGAAATTTCTTTTGTGTTCTTAGCAGTATATAATTACATGGTGTTGGTATGACTTGGCCAATTGAGGCAAAATGGCATGGTCAACCAATTTAATTGACAATAAAGTTCCTATGTGTCTGCTCACTTTAGAAACATACTAGCTTTCTGACATAGATTTTGTTAGGAGTAGATTTGTGCCTGTAATCTGGCTACAGGCTGTTTATGACTCTGTCCATACTAAAAAAGAAGCAATTCTAGAGCCTGTGTTTTATTTCCATCTAAATGCCAGCTGGGCCAGGAAAACAAACTGATCTTCTGAACATTATCATAACTTTTTTATCAAAGTTTGTGTTTAGAGCTACATTTCTCTCTGAAATTATGGCACTTCTTCCCGTACTTCTGTTTGGTTCTTGACAACCCCATGCTACTCTAGACAAAAAAGGCACTTGTAATCAAATTCTCCCCTAAAAGGTCAATATCCATATCTAACTCTTAAATCAGCTGTCAGTTTTAGAATAAGCACATAATTTTTTTAATCCGATGTTTGCTTATTTCTGTGTACCTAACAAAGTTCAGGAACTCCTGTGTGTGTCATTATTCAAGTTGATGCTGGTCTGTATCCACAAAATTCTTCCCTGCCAAACCTCTGTCTTGGACATCCGGCTGTGAACAATTGTGTGGAACGCAGTCTGCAGAGCAATTAGTAGCATGACTGACAACTTGTTAGGGTTTGCAGAATTCCCATCCCAGAAATCCCATGTTCTTCCTTCCCTTTCTTATGTGAAGAGGTGTTTTGGTTGGAATGTTGTCCGGAAAAATCTTGCAGCCCTCTCACTTTTACTATTCACTACTTCTTTTGTAGTCTGGATGAGAGCAAATATGATCCCAAGTACATGATAATAATGCTTTTGCTTTTCTTCTCTTGACATGCCTGTGCCTTCTACCACCTCGTATGCGATCCTTTTTTTAACACACATTTGTGACATAACTTTGTGGTGTCCGAGTTTACATTCTGCTAATGGATGTGAGAAGAGAAAGGGACAACCTAATGGTACCCTCTGAAGCTGTCTGTCTTTCTGCAGACCGTTTCTTGTAGGTGGCATTTTAACAGTGTAAATGTGGCAATGATCAGTGGAAATCTTCATTCCCTTCTCATTGCTGTGTAAGTTCATGATTCTTGATGTCAAGAGCAGACTAGCAGCAGGAGTTTTTCAGAAACATCCAAGTAGGAGATGACCACTGCTGTTCAAGGGATGTACGCTCCTGTGCATAGGTATTATTGAAATACCCCTAGATCCCAGCCTGGGTAGTATTGGCAGCATATTCCTTCTGGATCCCATTTTACAAGTACTTGTAGCAGCTCAGGAAGATTCTTAGGGTTTACATTCGGTTCACATTCTGCAATCTGATGAAAACCAGGACAAATGTGAGGTCAGTTATCATAAATCATAGAATGGCTTGGGTTGGAAGGGACCTTTAAGTTCCAACCCCCTTGTCATGGGAAGGAACACCTTCCACAAGAAGTGGAAGTTATCCTTATTCTGAGTTGGCCTTGATACTTCTGCGGAGTTTCTTATAAAGGAACAGAAATTGTCTGGCCTACACTTTGTAATGCCCAAACTCTCAGGGGAGGCAATCATATGCCACCATAGACTTCCTGGTTTTTATTCTGTTTTCTCAGATTTTTATGTTGAAAAAGATTTTTAGTGGGTTTTAAACTTCTGTGAGGGAAGGCTGTCCTCTTGCTCTATACGTTTGAAACCCAAAGTTTTCTTTGTATGTGAAAGAAATACAAATCTTACTCTATAGGATCTTCATTTTCATCTGGAAGCTGAAGTCCAGTGCACAACCATATGCCTCACTCATTTTAGTTGATTTTGCATTCTTTATGGCAGCTTAAGGTTGCTTTGTTTTCTTACTCAGTGTATTTTGTTCTAACTTGTGCAGATTTTGAAAAGAAAAAGACAAATCAAGTAGCTGAAGAAATGCATTCTTTGTCTCCAAAATCTTATGCTTCAGTACATAACTCAATGTTGTGAAAATTGGTATGCCTTCCTGCATAGTTTTCTCTAGCAGCCATCCTTCCCACTTGTAAGCACTGCTTTGTCAATGTCTAATAAAATGCCTAAGCTCTGTAACTATGAGAGGAAATGTATATTGGAAGGAAATTAAATATACCAGAATCCCACAGTTACTGAAACTGTCTCTGTACTAATTAGTATAACCATTTAAATGTATTTCGTTACTCTTCTTTATGTATTATTTTTTGATAGTGTTAAAAGGAAGGTCTAAAACATCCCTATGCTTTCATCAGCCCACTGTGGGGAGGAAAAGTGAGTGCCCTTACAAATCTGTGCACCTCTTCTCCTTACTTGCTCCTTCTTCCCCCTCCCCAAGTGAGGCAATCAGATGTCAGCTCCATATAATCTAGGGACAAGAACCTTTTTTCTGTGAAAGGTCATTTCATAGCCAATGCCAGGGAACAGTGGGCAGGCAACACTTCAGGCTGTCATCAAGGGTGCAAGAACAGGCCAAGCTTCTGCCAGCAGCCCATTTTAGTCCTTCCCAGTACAATGGCAGGTCTGTGTGCTGGGCTTGCTGCTGCCCATTTGATGCCAACCCCAGTGTCACCAGAAGGCCATCTGGATCATTAGGAGACCAGCTCTTTGACTTTGCCGATGCAACAAAGAGGGAGGTGAAAGCATGATGAAGGTCAGGTGCCAGGCTGCTCCTCCAGACTTGCTGGCACCATCCCTTGGCCACAGCCAGACTGGAGCCCTTGGCAGCTGGGAACATTTCTGTGACAAGACTCATTCGCTCTTTATGAGATGTTCTCTCTTACAGGAGATCTTTGCTGTTTGCATGTAGACTGTAATGTGACTGTGCTGTGGTGTTTGGATTGCAGTAGCTGGATAGTGTTAAACTCATTTGGCTACATGTGACCAATTAATTAAACTAATTTAACATTATGCTATGTATATTTGCTTTGGGTTACTTTCTCTAAACTATCTCTTACGAAAATGTGTGAAACAATTGTGTTTTTTGCTAAAGACTCCAGCGGAAGCAGTGTGTGTTCATGCTCGCTTGTTAGTTGATTGAGATGCAGTGATGCTGTTACAGTATTCTGTCCTGCTATAAAGAAGACTCTCTGACAGCCAGTCAACAGAGAAAAGCAAGGAATCAAATTAGGACTGAGGCTGATGAAAATCAGCAGAAACATCAATGAGGACATAACAAGTAACAGGGGTGCAAAATTGCTGTATAAAATGTAACACTTTCATAACTTAAACAGTTTATCGCAATTATCTGTGGCAAAAAATGCAGTCATTTTGCACTGATGTTGATGTCACAGTGTTTGGCAGAGGTACATATAGTCCTTAACCTTTGAATTCACCACTTTGGTTTTCAACTGGGCTTTTCTTTAGGAAAGGGAAAAGTAAGGGTTTAGATTGACAGTAAAAGTAAATTTGCTGCTCATGCCAAGAAATTAAAACTCTGTGGTACTGGGTGGTCTTCAGAGTCAGAATCCTGCCCTAAATAAGCTCAGACTCCTATGAATCTCTCATTATTAGATCAGGATTGTCCTTTGGGTGTTCATACTGTCATGTATGAGAAACAGCCTGCCTCTCAGCCATCCAGAACAACAACAACAAAATATTATGGCAGCAAAAAACAAGATGAAACCTCAAAATAAATGTAAAAAATCATGAGAATGAAGAGTTTGTTAAAGAACAACATGAGTACCTCTGAGTGAAAACTTAAGGGTATTTTCCTTTCAAATCTGAAGGGGAAAAATGTGGGATCAATTTTGAAAACTGGAATTTTCGACTTCTCCTTTTGTCTCCTCCTATTGTCTTTCCACACAGTTTTTACTGGCATACCTATGTCCATCACATTTTGGGGCTACAAGGGTTGCAAGGAGATTTTGTACAGAGGTAGATATAGATTTTAGGGTGTGATAATAGAAGCACACTTAAACTGTGTTGGTTCTTCAGAACATGTTCTTTTGTAAAGGATAATCATGTTTGTTATGCAAAAGTCCTTTTCAAGCTGTAGACATGAAGATCTGTGATAAAAACCAATATACTAGCTACCACTACACAGATTTCCTCAGCTCTTCGCCAGTAGATAATTTGACAAATTAGGTAATAGAGTGAAATTGGTTAAATATTGACCAGGAAAATAGTAAGCTGACAAAATGCATAATATTTTGGTTTCTAATGGTAGTGATTTTCAAAATTTCGAAATTTAAATAATGCTAAATTTTAGGAGGATAGAATTTTAATTCTAGTAATGTGATATTAAATTTCAATATTTTTCAGACTAATGGAGATGGTTAAAAAAAATACTGGAGAAAACAGGAGTCTAAATTTTATAGGTTTTAGGCACCCTAATAGACCTTTACAGGAAAATTAAGAGGAATTGGGGTTCTGACCTTTTTTTTAGACATAATTAAGCGTTCTACTCATCAAATGGATGGGAGGGGTTTTTTTGTTGTTTTGTTTTGGTTTGGTTTTTTGGTTTTGGTTTTGGTTTATTTTAGATCTTACCAGATCTTTCTTCTGGCCTGGCAATGAATTTTTGGCATACATTCAGAACTTTAAATAAGGTGCATCCTAGATGTCTGGCCAGTTCAATATTTAAATCCTTGATTAGAGATAAATTGGTGTTTTAAACTAAAACAGACTACATCCAACCTTTAAGAGTCTGACTTGAAACCACAAATCAAGGATACTGAAGAGTCAAGGTTGAAATATTTGAAATCCATCCTTAGTTCACTGTACTTTGTTTACTGAGGAGTAGAAAGGATCACATAATGTTCGAGAGACACATTTATTGAGAAAAAGGTGTAAAGTAGGGCAAAAGCACATTACCAGAATGGAATGGAGTCTTGCTCTCTGCAGCAAAATGGCAGTTTTCAAACAGAACTGCTGTTTTATTTTAAGTTATGGAAGTACCAAGTTGTGAAACCTGGCCAATTTTGCACCCCTGTAATTGTTGTGTCATCATTGGTGGTTTTTCTGATTTTCAGCAGCATCATTGCTAATTTGATTTCTTCCTCTTCTCTGTTGACTAGTTGCTGAGAAACAAATTATTTCACTCAGTTTTTTGAAGAGCCTCCTTTATCGCAGGACACTAAGTTATTGAGACCTTTGAGTTCATACTACTGCCTGCCCTGTCTGAGTTCTACTTTGCCTGCACTGGGTCATCTGCAGCTTGAAATGCCAGACTGATTGTGGGACTCAGTATGGTCCCTGACTCAGTATAAGTCACCAAAGGTAGTGAGTATTATAAAAGTCACCTTTGGAAACAGTACCCCTACAATACTTAATGTCAAAGAGTAGAGAGGGAGATGGGACAGAAATAGTGACACAAATCCTGCTCTGATGAGTTCTACTAAAAACAGAAATAAGACCTCATTTAAAATTACATTCTAAATAGCATTTTTAAAACCTCATATTTGAGTACTCAGATTTTCCAGACAGCTATATCTTATGATTACTGGAAGATGTAAGAAATATTTGTCATTTCTGCATCACTAATGCCTGGAGGTCTGTATCAGAATCAAACTGTGGTCATGTGTGTTGTTTTTCAAAAGAAGTGTTTTCATTGCATTCTTATATTTAAAAGTGAAACAAAACCACAATGCTTACAATCCCAAAATTGGAAGAAATTGTGTGAACTATTGTGTGAGAAGGAAAAAGAACAAGGAAACATAGCTTGGATTCAGGCTTTTGAGACATTATAAATGTTGAGAAAAATATTGTTTAAAAACTGGCTCTGCAGTGCCCTTTAAAATCAGTAAGCGTCTCTTTTAATTCCCATATAAGTAGTAACTGGCTGCTGTCTGTATATATACTTAAATGTTGCTTGCTGTATAAGACCTTGTTTGCTTAATTTCAACCTAACTGAATTTTTATGGCTGTGCTATAAACCTCTTGAAAATAGTAGCTTAAATGGAAATGCTGACACAACATTAATTACACTGGCTCCAGTGTGATACTGTGATTAAAGTTTATTTATTTTGTGTGTGCGTCTGTGTGTGTGTAATTTCATTGTTGAAAAACTAATGGAAAACTAATGTGGCAATGGAGAATGTGATTCTGTGCCTGATATTTTTCAACAGCAAGAAACAGTTTAAATGCCAGTTTACAGTACCAGATAATTTATTTTTAATTGAGGTATAGTTTAGGTATTTAAAATTTTAGAAATTTGGGAAAGTGACAAGTTTCCCACTTTAAAGCTGTTCAGTGTTCTTCCAGGAGTTTTTAAATGTCTTTTTGGGTGGTAAGGCTAAATGTATATTGCATTAGAAAATGAAGTAAATGGTTTCATTTCCTTGGTAGCATATGTTCTTTGAGATATTCTGGAGAAAAATCTTGTCTGAAAGTATGAGGGTATGAAATCCAAAGTTAACATTCTATTACTATTGAATATGAAGTGACAAATGTAAGAGTCTGTTTGGTAAATAGTTTTCCCAACTGGTACTTTTAGATTACAGACCTAAGTGTTACATCTAGTCCATTGGGAAATGAACAGTGCAAATACCATATGGCCAGATGAAAAGTGAGGGAGAGAGAGATCCTGTCTCCAACCTGTTTCTTAGGACAGTGAGCTGGGATTGGAGAAGCCTTGGATTCAGTCTGTTTCCAGCAGTTTATAATTCTCATATTAGGCAAGAACTGGATAAAAACATGACATGGTCTGGAGAGCAGTTCTAAGCTGTTCTGTTTCCTAAAGGAGTGTTGAGAGTAATACTCTATATTGCCAAATACAGATATCCCTGTTTGATGCTGTGATTTTGTGTAAACTTTGCCCCTTTCAAGAAGGTGCATTCAGAACACTTTTAGTGGTTAATCAGCTTTGCTTGTGGATCAGTTAGACAATATCACTTTTTTTTCTGGATTCACACATATATGGAACTTGAAGGCTGATCAGGAAAATTGTCTAATGAGTTGTAGGTTCTGTAGAAGTGAATCATATCCCTGGCTCATAGTCTGTAGTATGCCTTCCTTGACATCCATGCTGGTGTTCTGCTTCATCTCAGCGACCGAAGTAATCATTCTCACTCTTTTGCCATAAACACCTTTCCTAGAAGCTCATGGCATCCAGTCAATNGAGTTGTAGGTTCTGTAGAAGTGAATCATATCCCTGGCTCATAGTCTGTAGTATGCCTTCCTTGACATCCATGCTGGTGTTCTGCTTCATCTCAGCGACCGAAGTAATCATTCTCACTCTTTTGCCATAAACACCTTTCCTAGAAGCTCATGGCATCCAGTCAATTTTTTTTTTTTTGGCAAGATAATTTTTGCAGATACTGTTAATGCTAATCTGTCTGGTAGACTGACAGCTGTGAAGTTGCAAGTTAGCATGTCCTGCAACATGGCAGGGACACGAGAGACAAGTAGCGTAGGTTGAAAAGATCAGAGAGGAAAAGTGAAATCTTTGTGTGGAATGCCCTTCTTCAGTTTGCTTGGTGAGAACATTCAGCATTCATTAATCCAGTCCATGAAATTTATATTTTTT
>WAAE01012386.1:0-33887 GCA_013400495.1 Nicator chloris | reverse complement strand
GAGCATAAATAAATAAATAAATTCGAGTCAGATAAGACTGAACAAAAAGATGGCAAATAAAAATAATATACAAATAACAATTAACTTATGACTCTGCATAAGACCTTCCATGCAGTACAAAGAAGCTACAAAGACAAAATCAGTAGCAAGTAGTGGGTTTATTCTTTCTACATAAAAAAAAAATTCTGGCTATAATTGAGAAGATATTTTTGTAAAGACATCTTGTTTCTTCAAATTTTAATGGACTTTTGCATATCACGGTTTGATATGCAGAATGATTTTTACAAAGGTAAAGCAACAGAATAACTAGCATCCATGTGACAGGAGTATCTTTGTATTCAAAACAGAAAGGAAAAAAATGTTGAAATGCCAGCCTCATTAGTGCAGTATTTGGTGTATTGAAATTAAAATATTATTAATACTTAAGGCTAGAAATTTATTCAATATTGAATACTCCTTCAAAAGCTGTGCCTTTGTCTTTAGGAAGTATGACAACGCAGATTTCAAACCTGTAAAGATTTGGGGATACATTTTTAGTGAGCAATGGCACAGAAATCCATGAAATTTACAGGATAGAAAAGTGTACTTTGCTTATTACGCATGTTTTAAGGCAATTACAGTGCTGTAAACATTCAGGGATTTATCAATGGTGTAAGACAGTAATTAATTAAATCAACATGGTAAAAAACTCATTGGCCAGTATTTGATTACTATTTGAAATAATTTTGAATATTCTGTATTATGATAATCACTGTGTTATGACACGGAATTCACTCAGTATCAAATAGGGGATGACATTCATGTAAGAGGTGAGTTTAAAAGCTTTGTGAGAAAAATGTCTATGGATTCTTTCTAAAATCAATGGAGAAAATAAAGTTCTTCAGTGAAAAAATCACAACAGTTTAATTAGGGTACAACTCCGAACCATCCATAAAAGAAGCCTTTCAATTAGCTATAACGAAAGCTGAGGGAAACCTGGGAAACATAAGTGCTAAGAACACCCACCTCTGTCAGTATGAAATTGGAACTGTGGCTGCTGAATGGTTATTACACCTTAGGGTTCAAAACTTTAATTATCATTAGGTCTAAAGGAGAGAGGAGAAAAACAATCCCTAAGGTTATATCCAAATGGATTAAAGTGAAATGGAAAATAAATGGTTGCTCACACACCTTCTAGTCTTGAACTTCAAAATAAGGACTAGGCAATGTATTTCCTATGATATACCAAGTGAATTACAGATTTATGATTATTCTCCTATATTAGTATTACCACTGAACCCTGAGGCCACTGTCAGACTGTCCAAGATAATGTTTAGCATCACCACAGTTTAAAGGCAAGGAAGACAGGTAACATTAGGGTGGGGGATCAAACAGTAAAGGATTTAACATGTATGCTAAATTAGTCATCTATATCTGGCAATTTCCTGCATTTTTACAGATAAGAATAGTGGGTCTGCTAATTATTCACTTTGATTGATTTTCCTAGTACTCTGCACTTAGCTGCATATAATCTTGCAAAATATTATCAGTCACAACTCAAACTTTTTAATTCAGAGAAAAAATTCTTTGGGAATGTCTTTGTCTAGTTTAATCAGCTTCTCCTGGGGGTAAGTTATATTATAAACTCAAGGAAAAAGGATTTTGAGGGCTATTTGTCCTGTGAAGATCTGGTACTTAAATGCTTTGACTTAAGACATATTTCTAAAATGTGTCTTATCCAACTTCAAGCAAATATATTTAAAATTGTCCAGGTTGGAAAACTTGGAATGTTGCCACTTACATACACTCTGTGGAAACTTTTGATCTTAACAGCTTTGAGTTGGTGTAGATGTTGCCTTTGCTGGGTGAGGCAGCTTTAGTCAGCACAGAGTAACACTTTCTGATAGTTTGGATATCTGTGGACTATGAGTCCAGGAGCAAATTCTGTTCATCTGTACATAGAGCATAAGCACTCTCCTCTGCATTCACTGAGGACTGAGGAACTGTGGACATTCAAAATGGGAAAAGAAAAACAAGATGAACCTAAATAGGCATGAGAGAGCAAATTAGGACTAAAAAAAAATAGCCCACCTGAGGGGGCGTAGTTCAAAATTGGAACTAGAATTGCTGTAGGTAACAACAGTGGTAGATGTAGGTAATCACACAGTGGTAGAAACTAGAAAGGGAAACCATGACTGACTTAGAAAACATGGCAAGACAAGGAAAAAATCAGGAATCGGGAATTAGGATGCAAGTAGAAAGAACTAAAGGGGTTAGTGTGCAAAATTAGCTATGAAGGCATTGGGACACTGAGATTGGTAAGGGATCTAGAAAGGGCAAGTGATGAGGCAGTGGTACTCACCTCAGCAGGAGCTCTGCCACCAGGGGGAACTGGGGCAAGCCACACAGTGTGTCATGGCTGCAGGAATGCAGACACAGGAAGGACAGGGAGACTAATGGAGAAGCAGACTGGGACTAAGCAAAACAATGGTGGAAAAGATAGGGTCTGACTGCAGCAGAAGATTACGAGTGTGGCAGAATTCTGGAGTGAGGAAGGTATCTGGATAATGCCCTGGTGCATCCTGTCACCATGGAAAAGGCATAGGACATGTTTTGCATAAAGCCTACCTCACCAGTTGAAGAGTCTCCTGATAATTCAATAAATTACTTAATAAAGAAGGAATCAGCAAGTAACACAGTCAAACATCCAGAGAAGGAATGCCTAATGTTTATGTGCTATTTTCAAAGCTCCAAGCTTCTCAATTTGTAAAAAAATGCTGGATCCCAGTACCAAGAGAGAGGCCTACAAGACTGAAGTTCACCTTATTCTCTACATCTGGCAGTGACAAATGACCAGTATGGATAGAAAAACTTAATGTACTACTTAATCACATACTGCTATAAGCCATTACTCTGGGGTCACTAAGGAAAAGATGGTATTAATTTGAGTTTGATTGGGTTATGAACATGATTACTTGACACAGTCATCAGTAAAAACAGGAAACTGCCTCAGTACCAGCTTGAAAAATTCACCATCTTCTGCTTTAAAAAATTATACTGAGCTAACCTTTTCTGTTGGAAAATAACACACTTCTCAAGCACATGCAGTGATACAGTAGCATTTTGTCATTTTCCTTTTTTATATGGGGGATGTATTTATCTTTCAGCATGGTAAATAACAAATTCTGCAGAACTGTGCACATTAAATGATGCCAAAGCATAAAAGTGGCAATGCTGCTTCATATTACAAAAATATAAGTACATAAAATGTAGGAGAGTTCAAAGTATTTTCAGGACCTTTAAATTTTATTATTGGTATGTAAATAAGTGCTAAAATATGAAGAAGATAAGGCAATTTTCAGTGCTATAAAATTTATACAAACTAAATTATTTTCTTAGATATGAGTGGGAGGAGAAGAGGCAATACCTCACACATCAAACACATTACCATGATTTTTTACATGCCCTAAGATACCTACACTGACGTAGTAACTTTCATTCACTTGTTCAAAATATTTCAGCTTTCTGAAAAAAACAGCTGAAAACTGCTTCGCAAATTTCTCTTTAAGATTTCATTCCAAAAGACTTAATTATCTTTCTACTATGTAAAAAAGGAGTGGTTGTTCATTACTAAGACAGTAACATGAATCTCTGTCCCTTTCTTCTGCCTTTCATCAGTCTGTTTTAATATCCTGGCCCACAGGTTTTTATCTTGACTGTTAATCTTGCCACCAAATATCAGCAAAATCTGAGAAAGCATGCACAACCTCCCAAGTCATAACATGGACTACACATAGCACATAATCAGAAGCACATAATAAATGATCAAAACCAGAAGAAACCTGTTCTTCTCATCTTAGGATGTCCTAGCACTCTAGGAGATACATAATTTTAAATTGCAGTTGTAATTGTGAAGTCAATGGCATCCCTTTGAATGCTGTGCTTCACTTAAAAATAGTTTAACTTTTGGGCTTCAAATATTCAGATATTGTCATTGTTCTAGGATTTGTTCCCTCTTTGTAGCTGTCAAATTTGCTAAAATCTCTTAAGAATTAATAATTTTTTTATTTTATTTTTAAATGAATACTATTGTATTGTATTTAAAAGAAATGCTATTTTATATATTCTACGCATTATACTTCTGTTACAAAACGTGAGGATAACTATCCTTCTAAGCACTTGATTTACTATAAGAAAAGGCTGTAATGTTTTGCAAAGCAATTTTTCCATCTTTGCTAAATTATAACCTTAATTGTAAGTCAGCAAATGTTTCTAGCCACCTGTAACAAACCTTATGTACAGGATGATCCTAATTTCACAGTTTTTCCTAGAGATCCTATCTTCCTGCTCTGAATCACCTGTGTTGCAGCCCTGACAAATTCAACAGCAAATGAGCACCACCTAGTTGTTTCTATATCAAAGCTGCTGTCCCTTTTTTTAAAAGTATGTACTAGTTTTGATAGTATTCTTTTCATAAACAGTGATGTTAAATAATCATAACTGGTTTAGGTATATTTAAGCATGAGCTTCCTTTGTATTGTTTAGTATTTATTGCTAGATGAATGCAAGAAGATATTCTAATAATGAAGAACTTGGAGGATTTGACTTGTTTGGCTCTATTGTGTGTGTTTGCAGGTAGGATTTGTGGTTAGACAGAGGACATCTCAGCATCATGCATCAGCAGGAATGATCTTGGGAATTCGTTTGCACTGTCCTCAGAGATGTGAGTGAGACCTGCGGGTACAGTCAGGCTCTGCCAAAGTCCTTAGGAAAGGGGAAAGTAGCAGACCTATGAGATACAGCTTCCTAATGTGGCATACACAACCATGGCTCCTCAGCCTTCCCTAAAGCCAACGCCTATCAGGTCCAGTGGATTCTACCTTCTCTTTTTTAACTGTGGAATTTTTTTACATTTTTTTAACATGTTTGGGGAACACAATTGGGATTTTTAGTCCCAATTTCAGCAGCATTCTCCTTGTTGAATCCAGCAGAGATATTTCATGCAGACTGCAAGAAAGTGCAGAGTCAGGATCTTTTGTAATCAGCTCACCCGCAGACTAATACTGCAGACTATCCACTAAAATTTAAAATGGGTCATTTCATATATTAATTCTCTAGTTTGTCAGCATGCTTCCATGCTTCCATGCAGTATATATACTAGCACAAGAAGAAAATAAGTATTTGGCAAAAACTTGATACCTAAAGAGACCTATATAAGCCCGCCTATAAAAAAGTCTGGCAGGAGATCTAAGAAGGCCATTGTATCGTTTTTACAATTTACAAAATGAAAATTATCTTCATGCCTTAAAACTTCCTAAGGCTGCATATTCAAAGGCACCTGGAGATCTACACGATATTCTAGATATTAATTTAATAAATCTAGAAAGACAGTCACTCACAGAAGAAGACCTACCCTGAAATATGCCTATTTCTTTGCTTTTGGCCACTAAAAAAAATCTCCAAGCTACAAACTAAACAAGTGCAATCATTAGACTGGTATGAATGAAATTACCTATTCTTAGAGACAACAGAACATGAGTAAACCAAAGTTGAAGAATTGTGTACAGGTCTATAGACTTAACGAGGGAGTTGCTATAGGACAGCAAGAAAAAAAAACAAAGCACATTTATATATGTCTTCAGTGTTATGGTACATCTTGTAAAGAATTATTAATTGGCTGAAGGAAAAAAGGACCAACAAGCTGGACAAATAATGTTTTAACTCCTTAAAGGTAGAAGTTTGTTTTAACCTGTTATATAATTCACTTTTATTAGTTGGTAGGCTGGGAAACATATGGCTGCTACAAATTCAATTCTTCAATTGAAAGAACTGTTAGAAGCAGCTTTCCATGACTTTCCATGAGGTCAGATTTAATATGAAATAAGCTGAAGCATTCTAATATTGTAAAAGAACATTTAAAGTTAAAATCATCAAAATGTACTTTCATGACATAGTGCTAATGGTAGTGCTTCTGTGGCTTTGTTTCTCCAGGAACCAGTAAGCTAGAGAAATTTCAGAGACAGGCAGAAAAAAAATACTTTAAAACTGTAGATGGTACCTCATTTTCTATTCAGATTATGGAACTCTACTGAATTTTCATAATCTGGATCCTGAAAATTATCCTGATCTGTGAGATAAATACAATTTATAATAAATAAATAAACAAAAATAAAGACAAATATAGAAGAGCTTGTAATTTCACATTTTAAAAAGGTAAAATCCCCAACACATTCTATAGACTAATATTAGGACAATTATGCCAACCAACACCTACTATGCTTCTTTAAATCAAAGTGTGGTAACCCTGAATTAGGTAAAAAGAGCCAGAAAAGTACACAGAAGGAGTACTTCAATATCCCTATCACTGTGCTACCCACACTGGAAGTGGAACAGTGTGTCAGAATATTAAAACAAAGTCACTGGAGTCACTGTCTCCAAGATAACAGCTGTAACATACCCAGCAAAGTCATATGTCATAACAAACAACCTCTGCAGGAACAGAGACCATTTAAATAAAGCTAAAAAATGGTTATGATTGTCTGCTTCTTTGGAAGATCCATAATCTTAGTCAATACTTAGCTAGGTTCTTGATGATCAGCCCAGCCATGGTGCTCCAGATCACTATGTGCTTTCTGCATCCATGAAGCAACTCCTTTGAACATCCGATCTAACCCTACAGGAGTTGGGTGTTCTTGTACAGGCAATCTCTTTCACAGATATCTGTAAGATGCCAAAGGCCTTCCTATTGCTTTTTTAACTCCTTTTTGTCTGTACATCACAAATTAGTTGATTCATTTTACCATCCCGGATGCTCCTGCCTTTCATCAACCACACTGATCACATTGTGTCAGTATGTGAAAAAAAGAGGTAATTTGTGAGACTGGGAAAAGTTGAGAAATAGTCTGACCCTCATGAGAGCTCTATCTAGAGAGAAGCAAAATCCAGCATGGTAATGTCCCATTTTATTCTACTCCCAGTCTTTATTCACAGAGAATTGTCCCATGCATCTCCAATGGTTCAGTCCATGTCTACTGCCAAGTTAAGGAATGAATATCAGCCTTCTTGCAGACAAAAAAAGACTACAGTACAGACATTTCAAGCACTCAGAAATGCCACAGAAATTTGAAAAACATTCAAGTCCACTCTGTGAGCAGCAGTTTCACACCATGGCAGCAGGGTTGTACTCGTTTTGAGGAGGAGAGCTGTCACTTCAGATGAACTATAAGAGAACAGTACTCTAGAGCTATGCCTGGGGCTACGTTTTCTGCCTGAGCCATGGGTACACTCATCACAAGTGTCTCACTTTGAGTTCACATGATGTAGACTCCTGCAAGCTGCAGTCTTCTCTTGGATCCAGAGAAGTAGCCTGGGTAAGAAGAATGAATACTGCAGAACTGACCTCCTCACTCACACATCTTCCTCTCTGAATGCCCCAGTCAGTCGCTCACCAAGAACCAAGGGACAGGTATCTGCAGACCCTGGCATTTCTGCAGCTGTTGTTCCTGGTCCCAAATAAAGCTCGTTGGGTTTTGTTGGTTTGTTGGGGTATTTTTTTTTTTGGAGGGGGGTGTTTTTGGTTTTTTTCCATTTGTTTTTCAAGAAAGAAAAAGCAGGACAATGGCAAGGTCAAAAGAGCAGCGAGGCAGGTGTTATGATCATGTGTCAAAGGAAAGTATACTCAGCATTCTGGCAGCAGGGATTAGTCTTCTCTGTTAGTAACTAGAACTAAAATTTTTGGTTGATTTCTGAGCTTGAGTGGGGTTTTTTTATAGTCTGTACAAATCCCTGTTTACTTATTTACTTACAGCTTACTGCTACAATATTTGTTTAAGGACAGATTCAGTTTAGACCTCAAGTATACATTGCAGTGAGCAGAGACTGACCTGTTGTCAGGTGGGAGAAAGAGGTGGCATTGCTGGCAGGCAGGAAGCATCAAGGATATAATTGTTGGTGCCAGGCAATATTAGCACATGCGATTTAATACTTTTCATTTCTAGTTCTAAGAAAAGCCTTATTTTCCCTCCCTTGTGTTATAAATGGGAAAAGTTAGAGAATTTGTAACGAGAAATGGTGTTAGTTTAATAGTTGAGGTGTTGTTTGTGATGTTTTTATAGTTGCATGGATGATCCAGTTGTAGTTTCTGTACAGATGTTAAAGTTGTAATGCCCAAGGAAAAGAGGGATGGGGAGAGAGTGGGAATTTTCCTTCCCACAGGGTGCAGCATCACCTAGAACTCTCTGAACTCTGATTGGAGAATGCAACTGACCAATCACTCGACGCCTAGAAGAAATGATTGGTCAGGAAAGCTCCACAATAAGGACCAATCAGGACCCGATAAGGAGCCAATCACAGAGAGGATCCTGGAGTACACCAATCAGGAGAGAGACAGAGGGTATTAAGAGACTGAGACAACGTGCAAGAGGGGCTTCTCTCTCCCTCTTTCGGGTGGGGGAGGGTTGCCATTTGGTCTGTGCAAGTGGAAGCTAGTTCCACTTCTGACTCCTGTAGCCATTTGTAATTTCTTTAATTCAAATAAACGATTGGCTAATTTTTGCCACTGTTACATCGGATTTTACGGCCTCGTTTATAACACTTGTATAATAGTGTCTGGGTTTGAAAAACAGGTATCTGCTGGGGAGGGCAGGGCCTCCCTTGAGAATTCAAACTCCCTCCCTCCAAACTATTATAATTTAGAAAATTAAAGGGCTCTCAGGCAGAGGTAGTAGGGGTAGGAATAACAGTCCTTTACTAGTATGTGTAACTAAACAAAACCAACAACAACAAGTCCTGCATTAACAATGACAACGACAACAAAAAACAGAACCAGGAACCCGGGCACAGTTTCCCTGGCCGCAGGCCCTTTCCCCTTCGGTGCAGTTCCGGTCACAGCCACCAGGGGCGCTGGCGGCTCCCGGTGGGAAGGGCAGCGCAGGGCGATGATCCCCCGGGGCTGCAGGGGGCGCTGTGGGGCGGGCTCGGGGCCACGCGGTAATGGCGGCTTGGTCCCGGATGGGAAGGGATGGAGGGGACGGAATCAGAAACTCTGGAGCTGAAAACCGGGAGGTTCTCGCCAGGCAGGGGCTGCAGGCTACAAAGTAGCAAGAAACTCCAAGCAGTGCTGAAGGAACAGCAGCGGGGCTGGGACGACAGCAACCCCGCTCCCCGTACAAGTGACAGGCAACAGCCCCTCCTGCAGCGAGGCACGAGGTATCAGGGTCCCAGTTCCGTGGCTGCTCCCAGGAGCAGCGGGCTTACCCCGCACCAGAAGAGAACAGGACCGCGCTGGACTCTAGCAGAAATCAGTTCTTTTTCCCAAAAAGCTGCCATCACCGCTCTGCTCCGAAATGCCCGTGTCCCCCCTTCCCCTCCAGTCAAATACTCAGCTATCACTGCATCATTAGCAACAGAATGGGAAAAAATTCCACACCTCAACCCCCAAAAACCAGAAATTTAGGCCAGGCTGCATAGAGCTCTGAGCAACCTGGTCTAGTGAAAGATGTCGCTCCCCACAGCAGGGGGTTTGGAACTGCAGGATCTCTAAGTTCCCTTCCAACACAAAACATTCTATGATTTTATAAGAACTGTCAGTCACTAAGCAGTGGTTTTGCTTTGTAAAGCAGTTGACCAATTCAGTAAGTGAACTACATGGCTGATTATTCTCATTACTTTTTTTTCCCCTAAAGATTTTTCTTTCTTATGTTTATGAAGAAGTGTAGTAGCCAACATTTACTGTCAAAGACCTGCTTCCTTCCTGACAATCTTACCTGGACTTTAGCCATATTCCTTCCCTGTTACTCTCTCATTTCCCTGAAACTGTTTTGCTCACTCTGCTTCCTTTTGGTTGCAAATACTGTTAATGAGAGAGTAAAGCTCTTTCCTTAAAGAATATGTAAAACTCCACTATGTTTACTCCATGCTCTGGTTATAACAGCAGAGATGCACCATTTTATCACAATTAATTACAGCCTTTTGAAACAATTAAACTTGAGTTGAAATGTTTCTGCTGAGTTTAACCGGACATAAGGACAACTAGGAAGAAAGCAATGAACAATAGGCAGCTAATTAATTCTGATAGCATTGCTTTGCTTCAGGGTAGTAGGAAGGTTTAGATCAGACTAAGAAAACAGATGCCTCTCCTGACATGTTGAAAATATATCATTGCAGGTTTCTCACATTAAAAAGTAAAAATGTTTACATGGGCTCCCCTATGCTACTTTGTTGGTACCTGTCCATATCCAGAAACTAAACCCTTTGGTCCTTATCTATGAATCACTTTGGTTATCCTTAAATTTAATAAATAATGTCTCTATCTCTGATGGTCAGATCGCCCACTTTCAGATCAGGAGAATGTGCCTATGACGTAAAATGAAACTATTGCAAAAATTGCTAGCTATTTTCCTTTTAGTTTCTAGGTGACTTCTGAAACTCAGGTGATATTGAAAAGTGATGTAAGGATTGTTTTTAAAAATGAAGGAACTGCTTTCCCTCAGCATTTTAAGTTTAACCATGGTCCTGACTTTTTCTTTGTAACCAGAAGCATTGATCAGCTTTGATTCATGTAATCATCTTCTGGCATGCTTCTTTTTTGTGATGTGATGGATATAGCCTACTGTTCTAAAACCCAATGTGCTTGTTTACTAGCAGAAGTTTCTTTCTTCATTCTTGCTCCACCCCAGCCCCTACCCCCAAATATGTACCTTTCCTGTGTTCAGCAATCAAACATTACTTTTGCAGCAATATGTGCCAGAGCCTAGCTTCATAGTCAGGCTGTAGTGATCCTGATGTTATGATCACAGACAGGTCTGGGACTATGACATGATTTTCCTTTTTCTCTCTGAGGCCAGATATGGATAAAGTCTTGAATTCATTTCTCATACAACATAGGGTCACAGTCTGGAAAAAACAAGGATCACCATTGAATAATGCAAAGCAGAGAGGCCATCCATAACACCACTGTCAAATGAGGCTGTAGTTGATAATACGCTGTCTTTAATAATGAAGCACGCTTAGGTTTCTCATCCTGAAGAGTTCCTTCTGCCCCTTCCCCCCCTTCCTCCCCTCCCTCCAACTTTTTTTCTCAATCAGATCACTAAAATGAAGTACCATTTTTCAAAGAAATGGGTCTTGGAGGAGAAAATGTTACTTTTACCCCAGACAGAGATTAGGCACCACGAGCATCTAACAGTTTATTGCCACTAAGAGGGGACAGCAAATTACAACAGTATTACCGTTGTGTGTATGAAAGGGATAATTTCTTAAGCCTGTTTCACCTTCAACGATATTTTATCATGGATATACGGTATGAAAATTGTGTGTCCAACTACTTAAGGTCTCTGCATTTAAAACAAGAGGAGACAAATGTTATCCTTGGTGTAATTATAAAATTCAAAATGCCCTTGACATTTACTACACTAGAATTATAATGAGTCTAATTTGTAGTAGATTTGTCAAACTGTTGGAAAGCATACATCATTCCAGTAATATTTTCTCTAGGCTTCTAATAAGACATCCACATTCTTAGATCCAAAGTGCTTCCCTTATAGGAAATAGAAAGGACATAGACCTTGCTCAAAAAGACACAGACCTCACTCATTCTATTGTTTCTCCCAAGCTTTGCTGCTCCTGAAGTTTCTTGCTGTAAGAACACCTTGTCCCTTCCTCAGCCTTAAGAGACATTAAAATACTTTTTATAGCCCAATATATTGCCCGTACGAACTCCTTGTTCCAACTGGAAGGCAAAGCAGACGAATTCCACATCACTGAGTATATTCCTAGAGCATGAATACTTTTACAATCCCATTTGAGACTCTATATAGTACTTTTTATTCTAGCAAGTCTAGTGATGCAACTTTTTTCCTAGTAATATATTCACTCCCTTATTGCCTGCCACACTTTTGCTGCTATCTGCAAGTCCTACACGAGAGTGCCATGAGCTACTTCTTTGCCCAGATGTTCTGCCATTTCTGTGAATTTTGGGTTTAGGCCTCATTTTTCCAAATTTGTTAACAGTTTGAGATGTTCAACCCAAACCTCTCTACATGTCTTGTTTCAGAGGAAGGCAGATGATATTTTCTAAGACTATAAGCAACCTATCAAGATGAAAGAAGTTAACACAGGCCATGAACAGGCAATGAATTTGTCATTCAACTGTAACAATTCATGTACATACTTTACCTCTTGTAAATATTTTTTTTCAAGAGTCAGTGAGAAAGGGTAATCAATCATTCACTTGTTTCTAGGTAAGAGCAGAGGTTTTGGCAGCTATTGAACAATCTGCTACGCTACAAATTAACAGATGAATTCCACAGTGACTTCTCTATCGGTCCATACCATAGCAACAAAAATTCTGTATTTGCTGCCCTGAAAGATAGGTACCCAAAATTATCAGAAAAAGTCTAGTCATGGGTCTGAAGCCTACTGCTTATGCCCAGTGTTTTCATGGCTAGCCATATCTTCATGAGTCTCAGGCCTTAATTTCCAACCAACAAAAACTGATGTGAAAACTTTAACTAGATGAACAGAAGTTAGTTTTGGAAATGTTATGCTGTGTTGCTGGGCTTCATGAAAGAATAGATTTTTAAGCTTTTCAAAAGGCACATGGAAATGTAACACACACATGGCAAATTAACATAATGCAGCAAGAACAAGGTAATCTCTTTGTTCACATGATGTCTAGCTTTGTGTTACACTGTATCAAATCTGCATTAGGTGAAAGAATGCAGAAGTGTAGATAACCACTTCAAAATAATCTCAGACTTTGTACAAAACAATCTTTGAGCTAAAACTTTGGGATGCCTTATAAAAATCAAATAACAGTCCTGTTACTCATCTCTGTACTTCAGTATCTTTCAGTCTGTGGATCTCTTCAGCTTTTCCAGTAGATCTTTATGTCACTTTAAATTTCCATATCCACTGGTTTATTGCATAACAAATACCGTTCATATTGCAAATTCCTACTAAGTGATCTATATATGTGTAGTTCACTCTTAACTGCAGAGTACCCTTTTATCTTGTTTTGCTATGTTTCGAACAGTCTGACAAAGTTGCTGACTCTTCTCATAGGTTTCATTGTATTCTGATGATACAAATATATTTTATCTCTGCCTTGATGAAAGAGAAATTAGAATCCAATTTCAAACAACTGAAAAGCAAATGGGTTAATATTTAGCGCTCCCAAGTCTCCCATCTGCCATTTACCTTCTTCCTTATAATCCATTCCTGAATTTTTTTCCATTTAATACTAGCTGGCCCATAATCATTACTATTTTCACTAGAATTGTGTAAAAGATTAGTTTGGTCCCTCATGACCAAAAACATATGATGAGCAATAGAAACAATCAAAATGGGTTTGCTCTACTTGACCATAAAGGGACATTATTTCATTATTATTTAACATTTGTCATTTGTTCCATTGCTGCTTGCCTACAATCTACTTTCACATGTACTGAGAGTTACGCTTTGTTCTGCTGCACTTCATCCACCCATTTACTGTGATAACAGGTTAGCTAAACCAAGCTGGAAGCATGCAAAACCTTTTTGCAGTTCTTAGTCTAGATGCTGCTTAAACATATTTGAAAAAGAGAAGGGAAATGGACAAACAATTAAAACAAATTTTTAGGATCAATCATTTTATTAGAATGTACAACATAAAAGTGCATTAAATAATGGGAATTTCAGTTGACACTATCAGTAATTTTTATAAATGCTGCACTAAAAACTAAGTGCTTTGTAGCATTCTGGGACACAGCATTCCTAATAGTAAACTATTCACAGAATTCTAGAATATACGAAGTTAGAAGAGACCCATAAAGATGATTGTGTTCAGCTCCCTGCCCCTCACAGGACTATATAAAACTAACCATATGACAAAGAGCATTGACCTAGCACTCCTTGAACTCAGTGCTGTGACCACTTCCCTCAGGAGCCTGTTCCAGTAACCAACCACCCTCTCAGTGAAGACCCTTTTCCTAATTCTAGTCTGAACTTCCCTTGACACAGCTTCATTCTGTTTCTTTGTGACATATGGCTGCTAACCAGAGAGACATAAGCATTTCCCTCTCTGCTGCCAGCCTTGAGAAAGGTTTAGATTGCCATGAGGTTACCTCTCAGCTTTCTCTTCTCCAGATCAAACAAGCCAAGTGATCTCAGCTGCTTCTCCTAAGTCTTGCCCTCAAGAAGTTCCAGCATCCTGGTCACCCTGGAACGGAGACTCTCTAATACTTTGATGTCCTTCTTATATTGTGATAGACAAAACTGCACACAATAGTGTGGAGGCTACAGCACTGAAGTGTTGAGAAGAACAATCACCTCCCTTGACTGGGGGACAATGCTGTTCCTGATGCACTCCAGGACATGGTTCATCCTTTTGGCTGCCAGGACACTGTTGACTCATATTCCATTTGCCATCAACAGTGTTGAAAACAGGCAAAAAAGCATTAAATGTCTCTGCTTTATCTATGTCCTTACTTAGGGGGTGACTGACCCCAACAGCAACAGACCAATATTACTTCCGATTCTCCTTTTGCTATTAACATATTTTTAAAAGCCCTTATTTTTTGTCCTTCACAACTCTAATCAAGCTTTGGCAACAAGAATTTTATCCATACAGTGATGACCAGCATCTCTGTACTCCTCCCATGTTGCCTGTCCTTGTTTCCTATGTCCATACATTGTCCTCCTCTTCCTGAGATCTAGAAAAAGATCTCTGCTCACCGAAGCCAGTCTTCTGTGCCACTTGACTTCTGACATTTTGGAATTGCCTGCCCTGCCCATCTGTCCTGAAAAGTCTATAACTATCCATTACAGCACCCCATCATTTACACTCATCCCACCATTTTTGTCTTATGCCAATGATGTCATAGACATGGGACAGAGCCAAAGCTTCTAGTTCTTCTTTTTTATTGCTCATGCTGTGCACTTTTTTTTATAAAGACATTTCAAATGTACTCCATGAATTGACCTGAATACTCCATGAATTGAAGCACATCATGGACCTCACTAACACACAATTCTTCAAAACTTGGCATGCTACCCCCACGCTGATCTCTAGGATGCCTGGTTTTATCCCCTTCCCATTTTAAATCTAGTTTAAAGCTCATTCAGTGAGCTCTGCTAACTCCTATGCAAAGATCCTTTCCCCTTTGAGACAGGTGTATCCCATCTGCTGACAGCAGGCCCAGTGTCATGTAGATCAACCCATGATCAAAAACCCCAAAATTCTGCCAGTGGCACCAGGCTCACAGCTAGGTTTTGATTTGCTGGTTCTTCCAGATTCTTCCCTCATCATTTCCTGCAACTGGAAGGATAGTAAACACTACTTCTGCTCCTGATCCTTTAACCTGTTGTCCCAAGGCCCTGAAGTCTCTCCTGATTGCCCTCAGCCTCCTTGTTGCAACTTCACCATTGCCTACATGAAAAATCAGTAACAGATAATACTCTGAGAGTCATACCAGAGTATGAAGTTTTCTCATCATATCTTTAACCCAGGTCCCAGGAAGGCAGAAGGCCTGTTCTTCTCTACAAGATCAGGTTGCAGGTGGTTTTGTTCCACATTCAGAACACTGTCCTGGTCTACAGCACAAGGTGAAAGATGGCATGGAACAGTTCCACAACACCTTACACTGGTCCAAGTCAGATGAGCTGTCACTTCTTCTTCAATAATGTGGCCCTGACCCTGCTTTGCACAGGCACTGTTGCTCAGAAATCATGCACTGATCTAGCTGAAAATGTCTAGAATTAAAGGATAAATCCAGCNTGTTGCTCAGAAATCATGCACTGACTTAATTCAGGGAGGTGATCTAGCTGAAAATGCTTAGAACTAAAGGATAAATCCAGTTGGAAGGAATCTTGGGAATTTGTCTAGTCAGGTCCAACGCTGAATGCAGACAATATTTGCTTGGGTCTTTGTGCACTGTGCTCTTGAACACTTCCAAGGCATTCCAAAACCCCTCTGGGAAACCTGCTCCATTGCCTGACCCAATTACCTCAATCTCTCCTCAAAGGACAAATGTTCCAGTCATCTGATGGCCCTTCACTGAACATAGTGCAGTTTCTCCATGTCTTCCTCATACAGAAGGAACCCAAACTACACTTTCTAATTGCCATGAGTCCTTCCCATCCAGGTGCTCTGGATATTTGTTGAATTTAACAAGGTTCCCTTCAGCCCATTCAGGTCCCTCTGAATGGCAGTCTTAAACTCAGGAGTACTGACATTGTCCCTCAGCTGGAGTCACAAACTTAATGGATTCCTTTCTTACAGCATCAAGGTTCTCACAACTTGAAACTTTAGAAACATAAAAATATGTATTCTTAGTCAGAGTTTATCTAACCTAGTAATCTGTCTCAGAAAGAGTTTCAACCTACTTATGGTTTCAGGATTTCTTGAACTAGGTATAACTGTGAAATACTTAGTAACCCATCTGAATTCTATGACCACTTCTGTCAGCCGCAACACCCAGCTGCTAGGAGTTCTACAATTTAAGTTCCTCTTGTGTTGAAACAAACACATTTTCTTTTTTGTTATGAATATGATCTCTACTGACTTCTTTGAATGCTTGTACTTTATTGGGAAAAGTGTGAGAGTAGAATAGAAGTATTGGGGATATTCATTGTTAATGCTGTCTTCCACAGTCCAGAGCTGCATCTTCACAGAGATGCATGAAAAGCAAGCAGCCTGTGTTCAGTAGCACAGTTCTACATTGCTTGGGAAAATCACAAAACTTCACAACAGAATTTTAGTACAGAGGTCAGATAAACTGGCTTTTTGACCCCTTCACAGCTGCAGTCTCAGCCTGAACTGCAGGCAGTGAAAACTGCTCAGAGGGGAAATGCATAAGCCTTCCATGCCATCTATTCTTAGTCAGACACCTGCTTATTAGCATGTTGTTGAGTCATACTCTCAATTACATGATGGGCTGTTATTTTTCAGCATGTTGCTGTCTTTTTCTTCCATGATAGGCCTCTGCGGTCACAGTGAGTCAAAGACATTGTCTTACTGGGTGAATTAAAACTTAACAAGGATAGATCTCTATCCCATTATCACTGTTTCACAAACACAAAATAAAGCTGGTGCTGTGTCAGCACATTAGCTATGGATATAAAAACAGTGATTTCTTAATTACAGGGTAGAAAAAGAAAATAAAATTGGTCACTGCCTCAACTGAAAGTAAAAAGTATTAAATGCTTTTTCATTTCCTGAAAAAGGTCTCATACTTACTTCATGTCATTTTCTTAATCATTAACTTCACACTGGAAAATGAAAAAATCATCTCATTGATGAGAACATTCAACAATTTTCTAAGGCTATGCGATCCATAATGTTACACTTTCTTTACGGCAGGAAATAAATGTCCCTCAAAATTTCTTCCATGTTTCATGAAACACAAATAAGGACTGAGAGTAGCAGTAATGTTGTTTTGACAATGACAAATACACATACATCTCACTTTTTTTCCCGATATTGCTCACAATGGTTATTAAAAAGCTGTTTTTCTGGTTTTTTTTTTTTTGGTTTTGGGGGTTTTTTTACTAATATGTACTAAGAGTCTACATAATATATATTCAAATAAATAGGAAAAATACGAGACAGGAATTTCCTTGTCTGTTCAGAATTAACTATTCTGCAAAACATAAGTGGAAACATAAGTGCTTTTTAAGCATCAGCCAAAGGAGGAAAACAGGAGAACAAACAAGCCACTGTTGGTAATTTCAGGAGGTATTATGCTTGTGGAGAAGCAAAGAGACTAGAATGCCTCAGAGGCTACTGAGGCGTGTCTCCTCTAGCGTATCAATCTGATTTAAAAGACAGGTGTCTGCCAAGGTAGGTAGGAACCTTACTGGAATGGAAAATGTGACCCCCTTCCCTCCAAATCATTATAACTTTGAAATTGCGGGGCTTTCAGGCAAAGATATGGGTAAAGAAAGAACAGTTCTTTACTAGAATATATATATAACAAGACAAACAAACAAGAGTAACAGCAGCAACAACAAACAGAACCAGAGACCCAGTGACCGCCTTCTCTCTGCCGCAGGTGCTTTCCCCTTCGGTGCAGTTCCGGTGACAGCCACCAGGGGCGCTGGTGGCGCCCCAGCCAGGCGGGGCAAGTGCGATGAGTCCCCCGCGCCTGCAGGGGGCGCTGTGGCGTGAGATGGGCGGGGTTAATGGCGGGCACAGCCAGGGGGAGAGATGGGAAAGGGTTTCCTTTATTAATTGGAAACTAATAAACAAACAGTTACAGTCCAGGAGCTCATGAGCTGAAAATACCAGTTCTTCCCAGGATAGCTATGTATATCCTGAGAAAAGGATCCCAGGGAGGAGTATGTAAAGTATATCTGTCAGTCCAGTATTAATGTCACAGAACATGGGCGCCAAAACACTGCAGTTTTGTATGCTATGTTAAAAATCAACATTCATACTGAAACAGGCATAGACAAGGACTGTTAAGCTCTTGAGAAAACAAGACGCCCACCTTGTCAGAGGAGACAATGACAGTTGATGTGGACAATTGGAGCTGATTTCTGGAGCTTCCTCCGTGAAAGCAGTGTGTAAGTTTGTACCTGCTCCAAGCACTTCTTCCCACCTCCACATCCATAATGGTCGAGTAGCACTGTAGAGATGATAACTCCCATTTTTTTTGCAAGTGTTCGGGTCTTAAATACACAAACTGATTGACTAGGATTTACTACTTTAGAGGAAGCAGCTGTTTATCTGGGACATAACTCACACTTGGAATTTTAAGAATAAAAAAAAATAAATACAAAAAGTTAAAGCTGTTGTTTGCATAAATTGGAAATAGGCTCATAAATCTACCTAACCAAATAAACAAACAAACAAACATTACCCAACAATCAATATAGAAATCAGACTTTACTTAATAATACCAAAATTCCTTATTTGTTCTTGGAATCTTTCAGATGGCTAATGCCAAGTCCTATGGAGTAATATATAGCCCACCATCTGAACTCTGTGTCTGAGAACTTGTCTCTGTGATACAGCCTTACAAAATACCATGCCAAAATTCACATCCAATTTACATCAATAAATTAAGGGCAGGCTGAGAAGCAATCTTTCAAATTACCAAAGCAACACTTGAGAATACAGCTCTTTTTTGTATTTTACCTAAATCTGGAAGATGATTCCATTGATGGATTTCTTTTTTTTTTAGTTTTTCAAGACTTATTGGATGGCTGGGAAACATTTAGGTGTTTATAGAGCTTTTACTTTTTTGGAAGTATTACTTCTTTTTGATTAGGTCAACTGAAATGTAACTTTCCCAGTTCCTTCCTTTCTCAATATAATTAACCTGTAAAACTCTTTCCTCCTAGCGCAGCATTCTATAACCTGTATGTCCTAGTAAGTACTGACAGTAGAGAAATCATGTCAATATAACAGTTAATGCTATATTCCTAGCTTTATAGACACCATGATATTACATATCATCAAGCCAAATAACAAGCCTATTTAGAAAGCATTTACATTATGTTTACTTAATGTAAATAAGCACCATTGTCATTTTCAAAAGTTCATTGTGGCATGAAAGTTAAACAGCCTGATGTGTTCAAACTGGCAAAATAGCAGCTGTAAAAATATAGTACTGCATTCTGTAAGTACTAGTGGATGATAAATGCTGAGGAGTAACTGACAGCAAGAAAATACTGCCACAAAAACAAACAACTATTAACTACCAGTGGAATTCTGAAGTTCAGTCAGCATCTGAGAATTAAGTTCTTAAAACAAATTATTAAATTCCTGAACCAAGTTCTTAAATTAAATCCTAAAGTAACTCTGAGGTCAAAACTCCAACCATTTAAGACAAAACTGTAAATTTGTGGGACAGTTTCAGTATTCTGTGTATTTATTTCCATGATAAAAAAGGTGGGCATCCCAACCCTAGTGTTCTCATGAGTAGTCCTAGTCTGCTCTGATAAGGAATTCCATCTTGCAATTACTACTTTTCATTGTCTCTACCAGTGTAGAATTGGAGCATACAGGTATAATTGCACATTTCATCACATTTGCCTTTAGCATGCATAAAACCTGCTACTACCTTTCAGCTAAAGGCTCAAACACAGCCTGTGGGGTTTTTTTAATGAGGGTTTTCAATGTACATTTAAGTCTCCCCTGCCTCTACTTCTGGATTTGCCTTCAGGTCATAGACACCACATTAGATAAGACTCCCTTTTCCCTGAGGCACAGTTGAGAACCTTGGTAAAAATATTTTATTGTTGCCTAGCAAAGAACTGTGTAACATGCTGACAGAAGTACAGAGGATAGGTAAATAAAAACAAACACATATATGGAGATTGACTGGTTACTTTATACACATTGTGAATACATAAGTGAAAGGAAGTCTGTCACACATTCAGCAGAGGAAACAGCCAGGAACTTATGCGCCACACTTGCCATGGATCTAGTGCCATAACAATGCCCTGGAAATGAAACAAACTGTATCCATGCCAAAATATTACATACTAGATTTTTAACATATCTTAAAAAGCATTAGTACAGCCATCTACTTGGTAGACTCCTAGGAGTCAAGATCTGAGTCTCCCCATGAAAGTAAGAATGGGCATAATGGACCCCACCAAAACCTTTTTAGGTCAGCACTGTCTCTCCAGTGCAAAATGACTGGAAAAACAAACAAACAAACAAAACCACAACAAAATAAAAGAAAAAAATGAAGTGTCCCTGTACCTTCTCAGAGTCCAGCAATATACAGTTCAGGGCTTTACTAAGGGAAACATGGTTTTGTACATTTTTGATAGTCTTAATTGGTTTTCATTAATTTGCTTCAGAAACCATGTGGTTTGCCAGCACTCTGAACAATTCCACAGCCTCATGAGGCACAATGTGAAAATACATCTTCTGAGAAGACCTCATCTGGTAGTCTCTTTTGGTGCTCACTAGCTGTTGTTGGGAATGCACCGCTCCATGTTTACTTTCTGCATGTATTCATGATTTTAAGGACCTCTAGTACATCCTCCTTCCACTGTTCCTTTTCCAAGCTAAGTCCTTGTCTGAATAGCTATTTCTCACATGGAAATCGCTTAATGTTGTGTTGCATCTCTGTTGTTTCTCCATGTCAGTTATATTATTTTTCAGATTATGAAACTGGCATTACCTATTGAAGATTTCAGAACAGCAGCAATCTGTACAACTACATAGTAACTCCTGAGTTCTGAGAGTTGGATAATAAAGCTGTGCAGCATAATTTTCCTCGATGTGCTCCTTCTTTCTCAAAAGGAATCTCCTCACATTCACTAATTCCCTTATTTTATTATATATTTTATCATTTTTCCCTGGGGAAACCATAAGTTTTTCTCTAACTTCCCTCTGGTATCACATTTACTACACTCTAGCCTTTGAACACCAAAGCCAGCTCCTGTTAGGGTTCCCTAACTATAGGTAATAGCACAGTTGCTCTCAAGCAGTTTTACATGCTTTGGTAAATTGTCTCACAGTGCTTTTTGCTAACCCCTATTTTGCTGCCTTTTTCTGTTATTTGTTTTCTCACTTCAGACACTGCAGTTTGGGCTACCAGAGAGTTGAGAGACCAGCAGTCCTCTGATGCTGGACTTCCCTACAAACTAAAATTCTTCAGGAATGCTTCTTTAGGACTCCTTATGGTGAACAGTGACACAGAAAATTCACTGAGTGTTTGGCTTTGTCAAAACTTTGTGGCATCCTGGCCTCTATCAGCAGTAGTGTGGCCAGCAGGACCAGGACCAGTGATTGTCCCCCTGTACTGAGCACTGGTGAGGCCACACCACAAGTGCTGTGTGCAGTTCTGGGCCCCTCAAATCAGAAATATCTCATTGATGAGCTGGAGCAAGTCCATAGAAGGACAGCGGAGCTAGTGAAGGGTCTGGAGCACAAGTCCTGTGAGGAGCAGCTGAGGGAGCTGGAGGTGTTTAGCCCGGAGGAGGCTCAGGAGGGACACTACTGCTCTCTACAACCACCTGAAAGGAGGTTTCTCAAACCTAAGGGTTGGGCTCTTGTCACAGAAACTAGTGACATTATGAGAGGACATAGTCTTAAACTGTGCCGGGGGCATTTAGGCTAGATATTAGGAAGAATTTTTTAACGAGAAGGGTGATTAGATATTGGAATGGGCTGCCCAGCGAAGTGGTGGAATCACTGCCCCTGGAGATGTTTACAGGAAGGCTGGATGTGGCACTCAGTGCCGTGGTCTAGTTCACAAAGTGGTGTTGGGTCATAGGTTGGACTCGATGATCTCAGAAGTATTTTCCGACCTAATTCTGTGACACTGTCTCCAGCAGCATTCGGCTGTGCCAAGCCTTCCCCGGCGCAGGAAAGGGCCGGAGCCGGGCCGAGCACACCCCATTTCCGAGCAGACCCGCGGGACACCACAGCCGCTCCGCGCCCCGCAGCTGTGTGGCCGCGGCAGGGCCGCCCCCGCCCCTCGTGCGCAGGCGCGCCGGGGCCATGCGCGGAGGCGGGTTTGAACCGTGGCGGGCGCTGCGAGCTCCCGGGCTGCGCCGCCAATGGAGCCCGTCCTGAAAGGTACCGGCTTGGCCGCCGTGCGGAGGCTTCCCCCGGCTCGGCCGAGAGGAGCCGCCAGGCTGGCGCGGGTTCCGCGCTGCCGCTGCCCCCTGTCTCCTTGCCGCCCTTGCCCCGGCTCTTCCCAGCAGGGCGGGTGACAGGCCGCTGTGGGGCCCGGCCCGCTGTCGCGAGGACTCGCCCCCGGGCTGCTCTGACTCGCCGCGAACCCGCCCGATGCCGGCGGCGGGGCCTGCTCGGCCCCGGGTGGAAGCGCGTTGTGCCCGGGCGCAGGCCCGGCCCCGCTGCGTGGCCGCCGGGGCGGGCAGGGCCGGACGCCTCCCTCCGTTCCTGTGCTGCTGTAGGATGTCTTCCGGTGGGGCACTGCGCGGCGACCCCTCTGTTCTTCCTGCTCCGATCAGTCGTGGCTTTCCTATGCATCTCAAAATTTCTGCCTCGCCCAGTTGCCCTCTCATGGCCATTTTCCTCTGCCATCACTGCGTTCTCTGAGAACTTCTAAGGCTGGCGTATACAAGAACCGATCTCTACTCATTGCTTCTTCAAAAAAGCGCCAAGCGCTTCCTCATTTTCCTTTCCATCAAGTGTACAAAAACTGCAAAAAGCCTTGTCTTTTGCTGGAATGTATTTGATTATCTAAAATCGACTAATCATAGTAAAATACACCTTTGATCCTACTGCAGGTGCATGGAGCTTTGAAACAGCATCCCTTTAAGTTCCTAGTTAGATCTTTACTGAGATGTTCTTATCTGTTTTTCGAAGAGAATTTTAGCCACTAATGTTCTGAAACATTTGATGTAAGAGGAAGATACAATCTTTTCAAAGTGCATTGTTTTTCACAATTGAACTATCAAGGAAAAAGGCAACTCTTGCAGAATCTGCCCCAGTCTAGTAGTAGAATGAACACAGTTAAAAGCACATGGAAGTAGACTTGTCTTAAATTCTCATTTATATCTGAAGTCGTAGTATTGATAATAAGCTTTTTCCCAGTGCTTTGCATGAGGAAGTGTGTTCACATTTCTCTTGTATATCAAAATATTTCTAGTAATTGTAAAAATATTTTAATCTTCATAAAAGGACATTGTTTTGAATAATTGGAGCATTATTCTAGGTTTCATTTTGAAAGAAGACAGATGAGACTACATAACAATTCATCAGAAGGACATGCTTAATTATCTTAGTAGCTAAGATAATTAAGCAATATTTGCTAAGGATGACCCTTTAAAAATGAAACTCTCAGTTTTATTCATTTCTTAGAGTTGTCTGAAGTTGCTTGAAGTTGTTCTTGGTGAACTGCAATTTCTCCAGCTTTGGAATTTTCCTGATTTGTCATTCAAACTGGGAAAATGGCATCGCCAGTGGAACTGTAGGTCACTTTAGTGCCTGTCCTATGTAAAATTAATGAAGGGATTGCTATGAGCTTCATTTGTTTATCCTTCCTTGTCAATACTTCTGTCTTTGGTTGGTTGTTTGAAGATATTCTTAACCAAGGCTGACTTGATTCCTTGAAGAGTTTATTAATCTGCTTAATGAAGCAAGCTAATTAAATCTGAATATCTAAAGTTGCATAAGGCAACTGATATGAAATTTTATTAGCCCCTGTTATATGTACTTAGTTTGGGGCGTTTCAATATAAATAAAGTGAAAATTGAAGTCAATTGGAAACTGTTAAGTAATATTTCTGCAAAATTTGCTGGGAGTTTTGGCAAAGAATAATTCTGTTGTGGTGATGTAATTTTGTTTTCTAAGTTGTGTTATATCAATTGTTTTTCAAATTTTTAATTAATCTGAAGATTAAAAATGATTAAATAATGGTAAGGATGAGCAGTCATGTAAAGATAACGTATTGCTTGTTAAGCTGGTAGTGTGTTTTAAATAGATGAAGTGAAAAGTTAACTAGTGTCAGACTTCTGAGTTATTTCCATTACATCTAATTTAAGGGACATAAATGCACTAAAAAAAATTCTGCTAAAATGTGACACTCAGTTTACTAAAAGCTGTATTTGCAACTGAATGCAACATGTATAAAAGAAATTTTTATTGGAAAGGCAGTTTAACCAGTTTTACCATGGCATGTACTTCATTAGTTGTTGTTTTCTCTCTTCTGATCCAGGTATTTCTGCCTTTGTAGAAGTTTGGTCATCTAACAGAACAGAAAATTACTCAAAAACCTTCGAACAGCAGCTTCTTGATATGGGAGCAAAAGTAAGGAGACTATTTTGAAATAAATGGAATAGGAAGGATCTTAATTATAAATTAGCTTGCTTGTTTTGCTTGTCACAAATATTTCTTTTTAGTATGAGTTTTTAAAGGGCAGGAAGGGAGAAAATCAGGAACCTGAGAACAGACCAATGTGCTGTAAAATTCTTGCTACTGACAGATGGGAAATGTATTTAAAGCCTTTCTACATCTACAGACCTCTTTGCATATTAATGTGATAGCATGCTCTTCTTGGGAAGTATTTGGCTTGCCACAGACTGTGGGCAAAGCAAATCTAAGTGTTGAGAACCTGTGGTTTACAAGTATGTACTTTATATTGTTTTGTTTTCATTGACTTTTAAGCAGCTGCTCTGTTGTTAGTTCCATGTTTTCTAACCCAAGTATCATGACATTTTATTCTTCCATTCACTCTCCCACAAATTTGGGTCAATTCCAGAAACTGCTAGTAGAAATACATCTTCAGAGTGTCAGTATATGTCTCAATGATTTTTTCCGTACCAGATATAGTTGCCTTGTAGGTGCAAAAGATGTTTAATTGCCTGATGTAACATTTCAACCAGATGACCAAAGTCAAACTGGCATCTTCCCTTCTTGCATATTATCGCTGGTTAATGGAGGTTTTTACAGCCCATATCATGCTCCAAAAAATACTTGTGTGGGCTCCCAGTGCTCTTTAAAATGGGCATGTGTAGATGTCTCTTACTGCAATTTAGGAAATCTTACTGATCTGCCTCCCCAAATCCTCTCTTTCTGTATGAAGTAAGTTGAGTGAGTATGACAGAAAAGTTAACTGGTTTTTTTTTATTAAAGCAACACACCTCTCAATAAATAACTCAAATAAAAAGAACAAGAAATGTTACTATGCTGTACTATCAGACCTGTGTAATTCGGTTCTGATGATGTAAAACTTTTTTCTCACAGAAAATATGTCAGAAGCATAAGGCTTCAGAATGCTTCAAAGTGATCAAAAAAACCAACTATGGTGCAGGCAGATGATACAGATGAGCCTATTTAGCATATCCCTATGACTGAATAGGGATGATCATGCACCTTCCCTGTTCCAGACACTTTCCTGTTATTGGCTGAGCACATGGTGCTAAGCTGACTTGGTTCACTGTGTCAGGAGATTAAATTCTAAATCAGTTTTTTGCTAGATTGTTGATTCAGACATCTCAAAGTTCAGCTGAGCAGCAGAAGATGCACAGGGTAAGGGGAGGAGGTGGGAAAGGTGAGAGGGAAGTGTAAGGTGGTGCTCCTCCATAATTTGGAGGCAAAGCTACATTGAGCATCCTTAGGACATGGGCTGTGAGCCAAATACTGGCAAAAGTGAGAAAACAATTGCATCTGGAGTAATAATTTATTCTATAAGAGGTTAATGCATCATTTTATACCTTGATAGTTAAATATCATGGGGTTTTGTCTTCTAAAAAATCATAATCAGCTTGCCACCAGCAATGTTTGGAGAAGCTAAATAGTTTTCTTAAAGCTAAATACAGATCCAGTATGCTGTAAGCAAAGTATAATGATGCAGCTGAGGAACAGAAAGCTACAGAGCTATTTCCATTTGGCTGGGGAAATGCTGCAGTAAAAAATGAGTTCTGTTGATGTCACCATGTCAACAATTACAACTGATTAAGTAGTTCTATGTAGGGTGCTTAGTCTCCACAAAGGAAGCCTTGTTTGTGAAAAATGGAGTGTCTAGAACTGAAAACATTGCTGGCCAGTGGAGGCTGATAGCTGAAAATTTGATCATCTGTGCTGACGTTGATTTTCTGTATTTCTCATTTTTAATGCGTTCCCATATAATTTTTGTTTGTAGTACCTTCAGCCTTTCCCTCAAAACGAAAAGTGATTTTTATTAATGAAAATTAGTTTAAAAAGTGAGGTTAGCTGTACTCTTTAAGCCTGAGTTGTTTTACCTAAAAAGTGTTATTTCTTTGAATAGTGGCATCTGCTTTCTATCCTGGTTGTTGCATAAGAAATTATGTTGCACGATATAAATAAAAATGTTGCAAACTTAGTGATACATCTAGAGTAGGGCACTGAAAATGGTAACCTAAAGGAGATTGAACACAAAGGGCTATTCCATCTCTTTAGCCTGCATGAGCTTGATTGTTTGAGGCTTCTTGTGAAGTTGGGAAAGATCAGAAGGGGTCCTTGACATAATATTTAGAATAAATTTTTACACTAATGGTTTATACACTAAAAAATGGGCTACATTAGCTGGTTTAATTAGCATTGTCCAATTATCAGACTTAAATAGGAGCTCTCTGTGTATTTCTGCAGGTTTCAAAAACTTTGAACAAGCACGTGACCCATGTAGTCTTCAAAGACGGACATTTGACTACATGGAAAAAGGCACAGAAGATGGGTGTAAAAATAGTTTCTGTCCTCTGGGTGGAAAAGTGAGTACTTGTGGTTATAATGAATGGGGCCTATTTCAGAGATAATATATTCTAGTATTTTTTAATTGAAAAACTTAAATACAGAAACCATTTTATTAGTGTACTTGAAATAGTGATAAATCTATGAGTAAATAATAACTTTTCTGTGACATTATTCCTGTTATAAAGCATGTGACTTGCACAAAAAGGTAAAATGTTAACTCTTAAAAATGAATGTGGTGAAGTAGTTTCATAGTATATTTGTTAACAGTGTTCTACTCCTGTGTTGTCAGATAGCAAGTATAGACAGTGAAGGCCATCCTTATGTTGAATACAATTCTTCCATTTTCATATGTAAAAGCACATTTCATCAAGGGCATTGTACTGTATCTGTACTTAAATCCTGTAAACAGAATATATCCTAGCAAGAAAGAAAAGGATCCATATGTATTCTGGTTTTTAAGATATTTGGCAGTTCAGAACAAAACTGCATGGAGATTCTCTTCTACCATATGGAACAAGTTAAATTTATTTTTAAAAAAATTAAAGAAAAATTTAATCTGTGCAACCAGTCCGTTAGAATTTGCTAGTCTTTAGCTGCTTCTCTGAATTTACAAAGTGCTTGTGAAGCCTAACTAAGATTTCAGTTGAAGAGTAAAAACACAGTTTATAAATGTGCATGATTTAAACACTAATCAATAAATCAATGTGATGATGGAAATTAGAATATAAATCAAGTGAAGAGGATCTTACCTACACCAGTTGTCATATGCATGGAGTGGTAGTGGTCTAAGTGCAAACATTTGGGGCTTGTGTTTTTTAAAAAAAGTGGGGCACAAGCAGGAAGAGCAAATCTGAGACCTACAGGCACCTAAATGTAGGTCAATACTGCTTGGAAACTTGTGATACAAGTCCATTAGCCAAAAAAGAAATTCCGGCAGATCTGCAGAAGCAAGGTTTTTCTTTTTTTTTTTTTTTAAGTATGTCAGATATAGGAGTTACAGCCAGACAACCCAGCCAGCTTTAACACCAAGGAAGAAATACCCTAAGTTCTCAAAAATGAGGGCAATGCAAAATTTTATTTATGTGAATATATCTTTCAGGGACCTGGTGCTATGTGTGACAATGTGTGACAATGATGATGATTTCAATACTGTTGTAAAATTAAATAAGCTTTTCACGTGGCTAAATGTATAAATACAGAATTTGAAATCTTAGTCACATGAACTATAAACTGTTGAGGATTTGGATGTGCTGTAGTAAAAAGGATCTCATAAAAGTCCAGGTGAGTACCATCAGCAATGGAAGAATGAGAGTGCCTTACAGGGGAGAGTCTAGGACATGTCATACAGAAATACTCTTTCTGTGATAGCAGTTCTGCCACATGCGTCTCCTCTGCACTGCTGGAAGGCATTGACTGGATGAACACTGTAGAAAGCTGAGGCATGGAAACAACTGGACATGTGATACTGTAGGGGACAGCATGGAGCTTTGAAATCCAGGTGTAAAAGCCTCAAGAAACTTTAACTTTTGCTGAATAACAGCAACAAAGGAAAAGACAAGAGAAAGCATCTAGAGGGAAAACTTAGGCTGTTTGGTAGGAAAGAGAAGGCTGGCATCTTCCTGGTATAGGTCAGGAGCACTAAAGCCTGTATAAGAGATAGTAATTAATATTCTTACTGGTCATGGGATTATTCAAATGAGGCACAGGCAGTACAAAACTAAAATGAGTCTGTGCTAGTCTACACACTAATTTTGGGTTTTGTAATAAGATGAGGGAACCAGAGTGCCTGGCTGTATTACATGTCTAGTACATCCATGTCTCAGACTCTGGTAGGCAGAAGACTGTCTATTGAACCCTGGAACAATGTAAATGGGAAGGACTGAATAATATGTACCTGTAAAATTGTGGTCCTATATGAATGGAAACTTAGTTTGAACCTGATAACTGGGTAAGCAAATCATGCAGAGTTCCTATGAGTTGAAGTTTTAGCATTGCTGAAAAAGATGGCTTGATTAACCAGCTGCTTCATTCAGTAACAAGTGGAGCATTCTCAAAATGGTCAGAGAAGCTGTGAAATGTTATCTCAGCAAGGTAATAGTATGTCAGCTTTCTGGTGTAGACTGGGGGTTGGTGACTCCTATAGGAGTGCAGTGCAAAACCATGTGTGATAGTTATTGCTTGGTCTTAATTGGTTTGTGGATTGCTGTTCAAACTATGTCAGAGAACCTTTTTGTATGTCTACAGTGTAAGTGTTCACACTGGAACACCAAACCCAAGAAATTCTATGACAGTGCTTAAATTTAAAAAGGAATCCACTTAAAATGGAAGAAGTTCTGTTAAGAAGCTAAGACTTAAGGGAATAAAATTCTTGCTGGTATCAAGAAGACTGTTAAAAGCAGTCCTCTTAAGCATCAGAAAGATCATCATTGCATTTTGGTACTTAGAGTAGACATTTTCATAGTATTGTTACCTCAGCAGTAGTCAAAAATCAAATTAAATAGAACATAAAACTTCATATCGTGGAATGACAGCATTTTATCACGTTTATATTTGGAATGTTGCCAGAGGATGGCAATAAGCTTGACTGAAGTTATAAAATACTTTTCTTACAAGATGTGATTGGAGAGACAAGAATGCTTCAATCTGGAAAAGGAGTGGAGGAGAGAGACTACTGTGAACACAAAGGTTTGTGTAGAGAGGCTGAATTGGAAATGAGTATATATTTTCCTTTCTAGTAGAAAAATTGGAAAGCATTATATCAATACTACTGGAGGCAGAATCAGAGAAAATGGTAAATGGTAGGCTTTAATAACACAGCATTAGGCTATAGAACTCCTTGTTGCAGAATCATAATGAGCAAAGATTTACATGGGTTTAAGAAATTGCTGATGCAATTAAACACTTCATTTTATCAAAACCCAAATATAGTATTGCATCTAACCGTCTGACAACCAGAAATCTGTGGAACACAGAAAACTGGGAATGTTTGGCTTTGTTTTTATGTTCTTACATGCTCTTGGGAATTTTGATACTGGGGGATACTGCAGGTTGCAGCAGTATATGATATTTAATCTGGATGCTACTTTTTGATGTTTGAGCTCTGCAAATACCAGACAAGGAAGCAAGTAATAATACAGTTAGTCCAGCATTTCCTGATCCTTCTGCTTTGTGGAAAATACTTTCACATTTAACAGCTAGTGAACCCCTACTTCCAATCTGTTAGACTTGTACCCCAGTGTTACCTTTCCCTGAGCAGTGCTTGAGCCTCTCAGAGGAATATGCTCTATGAGCTGAAAAGTGCTGTGATACTTAGATTTCTCCATAAAAGCCTGAAACATTTGAAGGGTTTGTGCAGTATTTAGTGATCACTGCTGTATTGAATTCTTACTGGATTTCTAGTGCTCTCTCCAATGATGTGCCTCAAACTTTCATTGGAAGCTTCTGCTCTATAGCATGAGCATCTATTTTAGCCTAAACTGTATGCAGTTCTACAGTTTAGGAAGTAATTTGAGAAGACAACCCTTTAAGATGAAAATCGAAAATCAGAAAAATTTATAACTGCAGAGTAAAGTTATTTTAAATTTTAAAATTATTGTTTGCTTTTGCCTTTTTTTTTTTTCTTTCTCAGAATGATAGATATGTCTAACTTTAAAAATAGCAAACAAAAGTCATGGACTTGCTATCATGTAAAAAAAATTTAAAGTATAATGCAAAATGAGTGACAGCTTTGGGATCACTGATAAATCATCCCACAAATAAGTTATATAAATCAGTTACATTCAGATTTCTCTGCAAAGTAAAAGATTCATAGATTTAATGCTAAAATTTTCTTCTGTTTAGCTTCTCTGAATCAATGAAATCTCTGAATTAATGTAACTTTTCATGTAGTCTACATCTGTGCTAATTATTATCCAGAATTTAATAACAGTCACTGAAGTCCAGCTGGTGAATCTGTCTCTTTGATGCTCCTGAGAACTCTAAATTCAGCGGATTTGACAAATACTTGCAGTGGTTTGCCTTTCTCATCCATTCCAACCCGAGTAAGGGTGAGGCCGTGACTGTACCGGCTCACACTGTGTAGCGCTTCCATCGCTAGGTGTCACTAGAGCCACGCGAGCAGCTGCTGCAAGTACAGTCCAGCAGCTTGGAAAGGTGTGGAAAACAACAGGAGTGGGAATCTTGCCCTTCCAGAGCAGCAATTTGGAGGCTATCATTAGCACAAAAATTTGGATCACATATTTGGCGTGTAATAGACTGAGGGGGAGGGGGTAACATTACAGTACCTACCTTAAAGTTACACTCTTAGGAAGGGTTGGTGTTTCACTCTATTGCAGGGCTCAGACAGCTCTTCTTGTAATATAAGTTCTCATTCTTCAAGCAAAGCCAAGAGAATAAAAACCCACCAAACCTTCTCTAATTTACTGTACAGGTGTCGAGAAACTGGAGTCCATGTTGATGAATCCCTATTTCCTGCAGTAGACACTAATGAAGGATTTCTACTGCCAATCAAAAAAGTAAGTATGTGGGTTTTTTTAAAACAGGTCTAGAACAAAAAACTTGAAAGTTTGAACTTGACTTTTTGACCTCAAGCATTTGAGCTATTTTCGAAACATTCTGTAAACTCTACCTGTCCATCTGAGTAAGAGTTTAAAGATACTCCATTCCTGTGATCATGTGACATCTTATCTGAACAAAGTATGCTACAAATCAGGTTTTTGTATTTGTGATTAAAAAAATTAGGATTTCAATTCCAATTATATAATGATGACAAATCAAAAAAACATGACTACTGTGTGGCTTACATTTTACAGAGTTGCAACAAATACTAGTATTTAAAAAAACTACCTTTAAATCTTTAACTTTGCTGCAAGCAAAAAAAAAAAGGTTTGTTACATTCTTTCGTATTTAATATTAAAGTTTACTTTGCAAAATGCTAATTTCTACAATTACCTGTGACTCTCAAGCAGGTGATAAGCAGCATAAATACCAATAATAAATACTGTGACAAAGTGGTAGGCAAAATAGAATATGTCATCATTTTGGCAGGTTTATACGTATAATTAAGAGTTTTGTCTGTCTTGTAGCACAAATGTATGCAGCCAAAAGACTATGTTGAAAAAACTCCAGAAAATAATAGAAAACTTCAGAGAAGACTGAACCAAATGGCTAAAGAATTAGCTCTACAAAAGACAGCAGTTAATGCTGGTAAGAAGTATTTTTTACTAAGATTCAAAGATCTGAAGTTTTTTTAAAGCATTTCATGGGGTTTTGGTGTTTGTTGGTTGGGGGTTTTTTGAGTCTTTTGCATCTTGCCATTAGAAATGAAGTTGATGTAATTTTTACAGAGTTCTTTGCAGTTCTGTTGTGTTAAGGCATCTGTAATGATCTTAGATCTAAGAAAACTATTTCCTTTTTTTTGCCAAGTTGTTTTGAAAAAAAGGAAACTTTATCTCAAGCTGTTACAGCATTTAAATATTAATATATAAATACAATTTCTTTGTGTAGAAACTGATGTACCAGTTTTATTATTTGAAGACAATGGTTCACTTATATACAGCCCCGCTAATAAGATAAAAGATCAGTGCAATGCAATGGAAAGAAGAATAAAGGATATGAAGGAAAAAAGAGAGAATCTTTCTCCTACTGGTAAGAAGTTGAATTTTACTTACTTATGAACATGCACAAGTGACTGCTGGTTTTATTGCTGCCCTTTTTGTGCACTTGTCATGCTCTCTCCTTTTTTTTTTTCATATCTTGATTGCATGTCTGGAATACAGTTGTTGCAAAATAATTTTTTAATTTTAATCACTAAAATTTTAATCACTAGACTCCTCAAGAGGGCTAAGGTTTAAGCTAGACTTTCTAGCCATGTAAATTGATATTATCACCTCTTGATTAATCTTTACAGTGAGACTCTAAATCATATTTTCTGTTAAATTTTGATGTGGATGCTGTGCATGACAAAGATTGTAATGTTATCACTCCCACATCAACAGTTCAAAAAGGAGCCCAAAACTGATGAGATATCTGTCCAGGTACTGAAGAACAGGACTTTAAAAAGAAATAAAGTTGAATAACCTAATTAAATTAATCTAGTTAATTTTAAAATGCATATGCTAATGAATTAAATCTAGATTGTAATTTTCTGATTTTTTTTTTAGTGTTTGCATTACCTTACTGAGAAAATATTAAGGTCTAAGTCATTAGGTTTTGCCAGTTACTATAAAACATATTGAATGTGGAACGTCTTTTGGTGGGGCGGAATCTGTAGTATTGGAAGTTTTAAGATGTGCATGTCAGCTAGACTGTCAATTTCTAATTTCAAAAATAGTTGTGAAAGTAAAGAAACAGTAAGACATGGATGAAAAATTAAATCTCAGTTTATTTCAGGGAGACTTGTATTTTTTTTCTCTCCAAATTTTAAGGTAAACCTGCAAACATTAAAAGCATTTCTGCTACATCAAGATGTGACTGCCAATTACAAGATTTCACAGATTCTTTAATAAAATACCTCAACAGGCCTTAGAAATATCAATAATAATTTCTAAATAGTTTGACATTATTCTTTAGTTTCAGAAAAATGTGCTGCTGAGTTACCTAGAAAAAATGCTTACAAATATCTAATAGCTTTTTTGTATTCCTAGGTTCACAAATGACTCAAACACTTCCAAGGAGCTCACCAGGAGACTGCCCGCTTCCTACTTGTATCTTAACTAATTCAGATGTGCTGCTACCCGGTAACTAACACAGCTTAATATATTACAGAAATTAAAAATAATACATG